>JANHZT010005867.1:44266-57917 GCA_032468215.1 Stegonotus admiraltiensis | reverse complement strand
GATCATATTAGTGGTCCATGGGATTTAAAATTATGAATTTAGTGGTCCCTGAGGTCCGAAAGGTTGGTGACCCCTGGTGTAGGGTTTCCTGCCTAAGCAGGGGGTTGGACTAGAAGACCTCCAAGGTCCCTTCCAACTCTGTTATTATATTTTATTCTTTTATGTAATATACATCTCATTTTCCTATCCAAATGAAAAGTAATGACACCCCATGTTGACTGCTCAAAGCACTTTAATATTAGCCTTTAACCACTTTATATTATGCCATTATTATCGTCCTCATATTGCTGAGGATGAAAGAAGGATGACAGTGACTTTTGAATTATGATTTCCCAAAATTGCATTGTTTACCTTTTTTACCAGAGATTTTTAGTGGTGCTTGCCTGATGTCTTAGTATTAAGATACTAAGTGACATATCACTTAGTATAGTGATACAGTGACTGTAGTTTACCCCAAGGACTCTTTTTTGTAACTATATAATCTGCTTAGTGTATTCAGAGTTGTGTGAGTATGCAAATCCACATACCCTTTTATGCACACATTCGATTATTTATGTATGCTTTATCACTAATTTATAGGGTAGTGAGAAATGTTAGTTGTAATCAAGACATTGTGCTATATGAGATTCAATATGCAAAGAGACATCCAACCTTTCAGAAGGCTAGTTGTGAGTTTTGCTCCATATGAGTGTCTTTATATTAGTGGCTTGCAATAGTGTAATTCTAATGCTCATTTCAAATCCTTCTTTGTCTTGTTTTGACTTCTGATGGAATTGATACTATATAATGTCTTACTCAGGCCCTATCATTAGTGATCATTGATAATGCAAGCTAGAATTGATGAGAGTTTGAGTCCATCATTATTCTTGTAATACATTCACATACCTTTCCCAGCAGATGGATTCTTAAAGCATAATGCCCTGAGTGATCATTGGGTTACCTGTTTTCTGGATCATTTGGAAGACACTTCCTTGATATGTAGCACATTTTTAACGGGATATTCTTCCCTTCCTTGAGGTCTTGCAGGGAAAGAGTTGGAGAAGCTTGTTTCTGAAAGCCTGGTGAAGAATCCCAACTTACAGATGAACCAGTTGAGGAATTCTTAAAATAAGGAGAGATTTCCTTCATGTATTTGACTGGAATAGAGAAAAACAACATAGAACTTTCAATACGTAATTCATTAAGTCTAAGCCCTACTTGAAGATGCGTGAGCCATAAACAGATAACTGCTCTATAACATTTAATACCTAGGTAGCAGACCAAGCAGAAACACATGAAGCTTACCTGGTCACAGTCCTCCTTCTTTAATGAGAAGATTTGCATTTCATATATTATTTATAGGCTTTCTTATAAATCAGTAAAAATTATGCAAAGCGCCTCTATTTGCAAGATTATTTTTTTTATTTTTCATGACACATTAGTGATTGCCCCATCTGATGCTCTATACATAAATTAAAACAGTCATTAACAAAAACTGAGTTCACAGGTATTGGAAAAAACAAATAATGTGATCACCATAGTCAAGGCAAGCTTAAGAGAAAGATTCATCACAACCTTTTCTTTGGATTATTCAGCTCCTAGACAGCATGAGCCTTTAAATGACCAACATCTCCATCCTATCTAACCAACTATCAAACTATAGTTACTTGTGTTTCTGTGATAAAAACCACCAATAGCCAAAGCTAGATAATACATTTGAAACTGTATGTAAATATGTTCTAGTCATACATAAATATATAGAATATAGAGTTGGTGTAATGGTAAAGACATCAGGCTAGAAAGCAGGAGACTATGAGTTTTATCTTGCCTTAGGCGTGAAGACAGCTGGGTCATTTTAAGCCAGTCACTTTTCTCAACTCTAGGAAGAAGGCAAGGGCAACCCCCTCCCAAAAAAGCCTTATCTGCAGGAACAACCCAAGAACTCATCAAGAATCAAGATTGGCACAAAAAAAGGAAAAAATCTGTCTATTTATCTATCTATCTATCTATCTATCTATCTATCTATCTATCTATCTACCTACCTACCTACCTACCTACCTACCTACCTATCTATCTATCTATCTAAGTCTTAGAGAATGAAATAAAAATAATAAGAAAAATAAATAATACAAATTAAATTTAAAAATAGCTGTAGCCTAAGCATGTGTATATACGAAGAGCAATTTAAAGCAAAGGATAAACTTTTGTGCTGTAAATCTGATTCCAAAATGTAACATGCAAAGTCTTCCCTCTAATAAGGCTATACTGTAATTGGTCCAAAATGGTAAAAACAGTTTAATTTCTGGTTTTTAGAATGATACTTTATCAGAATAACAGAGATCCAGAATCCATAATAACCACTGCACCACTAGGGCGCCATGGTGCCGTAGTGGTTAGAATGCAGCCTAACTTATGCTCGCTCCAGGAGTTCGATTCTGAATGGCTCAAGGTTTACTCAAACTTCTATCCTTCCAAGGTTGATAAAACGAAGACCCAGATTGTTGGGGCCAATATGCTGACTCTGTAAACTGCTTAGAGAGGGGCTGTAAAGCACCATGAAGCAGTATATAAGTCTAAATGCTATTGCTATCATTCAAACCTCAAAATAGTCAAGAAATATTTGGGACACATAATGTTTGAAGGTTTGTATAGAAAACATACAAACATACCCTTTTTACTAACAGAAATTATAGAAAAATATTGACGGCTACTACTCAGGCAAAAGGACAGATTTTTTTGGTTGCCAACTGTTTAATGTCAAAAAGCCAGAAGCCTCTGATGACCTCCGCTGATGGGAAAATCTCATGAAGGAACAATCAGTCATTTAGAATCTGGTACCCAAGAGTAGTTAGTGGTGGTAGTAATAGCAGTAGCTGTAATTTATTATATGCCACCTGACTCCCATTGATTCTGGGACGTTGGAAGAATAAGCTTTCAAGGATATTATTAGATCATCCAAATAACAAACTGGCAATCAATGAAGAGCTTTAAGAAATTCAGTCTTGCTTCTCCTGTTGCGACACAGTTCTTGGCATCCACATACTGGACTAATGGAAGTTTCTGAATTCTTTCTGAAGATAGATCCAACTATAACGCACAAAGAAGTAAAGAATCCAAAGTGGGTGTGGGATGACGGCTGCTTGAACCTGACACAGTAGGTGTAGATGCCATTCTTCCCAGGTTTAACTCAAGCATTAACAAATAAGCCTGCTCTTAGCAACAAACTTTTTTTTTTTTGCAGCCCTGTGATGGCCTGATGACTGCAGCATAACTTTTCCAGTAGCAGCATGCACAATGAATCAATCACGCCATGACTATCACATGCCAAAAAACACTCAGCACAGATCTACTCAACCCACATTCTCAAAATGCCAATATCGTTATGCAAATACACCAGATGGTAACTAACCCAAAGCCTTTCTCTTTCGCTTCAGGCCAATTCCAATATTGATACAAAAAAATAAAATAAATTTGTGTCCCGTGTTGTTGCTTTTACTGGAAACACTTCATTAAATGTATTCAGTCTAGTTTCTTTCCTTTTCTAGTTTGATATATCCCCTTCAGAATAATCAGCCTTCTTATTAGATAGTCTTCTGATGTGTTCTAAAAAAGGATTTTCTTTTCTTTGAACTGCCAGGGTGCTTACGAACCAGGAATATGCATTTCCTATATCTATATGCCATACACTACTCAATTCACAAGGCTTCAATACACCTGTTTGTATTGGTATGTTCTCTGAAGTAAATGGCCATGTGGCATGTTTTGCAGATGTTATTTTTGTGAAGGATGGAAACACTTCAGTGAAAACTATTTCAAGTAGGATTAGGGCTCCATGCATGAGGGTTGGACCTTGAAGCTAAGCTCTGATGCTCAACATACTGTTTTGTGATTGATGCATCCTCCAGCAGCCACTTAAACTGGTTGAATGCAGCAGAGAAACTGCCCCAAATTTGACAAAATATGCTAACCAGATTACATTTTTTACACGTGTTCCCAGCTTGACAGAACAGATAAAAGTCCCCAGCTACAGAAGCTGTTTTTGACTGCCGGCCAACATCCCAGTGAAAAGCCACTGGGATGCCAGCCAACATCACACTGAGTGCAGCCCTATGGGAACCTCTGTCAATGCAATGGGCAGTTGATCAGCTGATATGAGAAGGAGTGAAAAATAGCTTATGTATGCAAAGCTACATACTTCTGTACTTATTATTCAACAGAAATGGGACATGCAAAGAAAACCATCCATCAAACATTTGGAAGAATGACATTCGTTACATACGGGCTAAAAGATTAGGTGACAGACAAGAAATAATAATAAAAAACAATTACAATGACCTAAAATCACTTTCAAGAAGCAATGGAGAGAATTACCCTGGAGGGAAAAAAGACCGAGTGGAGCATTCAGAGATACAACAGAATGCTGCACTGTTTCTCTGTTGTTCTAGAAGGATCTTATGGTATAAGAAAGCAGGTTCATTTCAGTTTCTGAACCTTGATGGAGTTGGACTCAATGAACTTTTGGGTTCTGTGGTTCTACGATAAACCCACTAATGGAAACTGTGTTCTGGAAGATATGAATTGACTATAGAAAAGCTACATTCTGCTGGTATCTTCTGCACCAAGGGTGAAAATACTCATAAAACTAGTAAAACGTCAAGGAAAAAAAATTCGATATTGCTGATATTTTAACATTCTGAAATGCTGGATACGATAATTATAATTATTGATGTTATTTACAGTTCCTCAGTGACAGCAGATTTAGAATTATGATTACAGAAATAGAGCACACAGAAATACAAGAATAATATAAATCAAAGTGAAGTGTGTTTCAGGTAGGGCTTAATGACTTAGCACCCATATATTGAAAACTGATACCCCACCAGCTGCCTTAACAGCCTTCACAAGAATATTTTCAGAAGCTTCTCCAAAGGCTGAAGAGGCAAAATGAGCTTTAAGCCAAGGTAGAACTGTGATTGGTCTTTTCAGCGGTGAACTTCAAAAAACAAAAACTACAGCTGGCTGCATCCATGATTCTTTCCTACAGATGCACATTTATAGCTGTTCTGACACTGTAAAGATTACGGGCAAAGATATGAATCACAAACAACTCATTGTCCATCGACAAGGGAAACAATATGGACTTTGTTTCATGAATTGGAATTACTTCATTGCAGCTGATATTAAATAATTAAACCTAAAGGATGCAATAAATTATGAATATTTCATTTAGAGGGGTTTTTTTCTCAGACAGGAATCTGCATTCAAGTCCCCCCACAGAAATTGGTCAATGATAAAATATGTGAAAATTGGAAAATAATGTATAGTTTATATTAGTTTTGGGTCGCAAGGCTGTTATTCTTTTTGTAAATTATTCTGTAACCTGAATTCTTTTTACAGATTCCAACAGAATGCTATTTTCTGTATTGCCATACCTCCATTTCCTAAATCATTCACTCTGGCCATAACTCTATACTTCATGGAGGGTGGGTTTTTTTTGTTATTAATGAAAATATTTTTAACAAAATAATAGTAATCAAAATGAAATATCTTTTAAAAAAAAACCCGCACCAGATGCCCAAAATGTGTAAACCTGAGAATAGAAACAACAGTCCATTTGAAACAGAGCCAGCCTGGCTGCAACTTTGAAGTTTCTAGTGGCAAACTAATAATGTCACAGCATCTCTCTCTGGGGAAGGGGGATTTGGCCTGCTTTAACAAGTAATAATATCCATTTCTGAAGTGGTCAATCTTTGGCCAATGACTCAGGCTTTCCTCAAATTAACTCAAATGCTTCCATGTGTTGGCATTTCCTTTAGAGATGCTTTGCAAAATTCTCTCCCCTTCCCTTCCCCCAAATCCAATGTACTTGGAGTTCAGACTGCAGGGGGTTTTCCTTTTTTTTTTTTGGGTACACAAAAACGGACATGAAGCACAGAGCAAACAGTTTCAGTTCCATCAGTGGCATCCCTGCTTCTCAGTTTCGTCACTGGTCCTTGGAGAAACTAGAGGAAAAAATAATACTAATCAAAATAACGCAGCTCCCACTGGAAACAGAAAGTTTGGCACTCTTGCAATGGGCAACTGGGGTGAATAGGCAGTTTGTTTTGTTTGTTTATTTGTTTGTCCAATTCATATAGCCATCTATCTCAGTACATGGTTCTGGGCAGCTCACAACATTAAAACAAATACTGTATATACAAATACAAAATAAAAAGAGAAATAAAACACACAGTATTAAAAGCCCTTAGCATAACCAGGAAATGGGCTCCATCCCACACCCAGGACCCCAAGCTTGACCACAGAACCAAGTCTTCAAGGCCCTTGAGAAGGTCACAGTGAGGGGGCCAACCAGTGGTGGGATTCAAGTAATTTAACAACCGGTTCTCTGCCCTAATGATTTCTTTCAATAACCAGTTTGCCAAACTGCTCAGAAAGTTAACAATCGGTTCTCCCGAAGTAGTGCAAACTGGCTGAATCCCACCACTGGGGCCAACCTAATCTCAGTAGGGATGATGTTCCAGAAAGTTGGGGCCATGACAGAAAAGGCTCTTTTTTTCATTCCCACAGTTGATACTTCTTGGCTTGACTGCTCCTCCAGTCAGATTGGATAGTACGGGTAGAAACAACCAGGAATAGATGGTCCTGTAGGTAACCCAGTCCCAAGCCATGTAGGGCTTTAAAGCTGACACCAGCACCTTGAACTGAACCTGGAAGCAAACTGGGAACCAATGCAGCTCACAAATGTGTCACATTAGGCAAATAACTCATGCCATTATCTGCCCGTGCCAGTGACATTGCATCAGCTGAAGCTTCAAATTCTCTTCAAAGGTAGCTCCAATAGGTTACCATAGTTCAATTAAGAGGCTACAAGGCCATGAGCAACTGTACGCAGGGCCTTATGCATACAATATGCATACAACTGATGTATAACATAACTGCACTGAAAGTTTTTCTGAAAGGATAACAAGCTATGAATTAATTGTAAATATTTTATTTTATTGCCTGAGAGGGAAAGTAGCACTGTTAGCTTTTATAAAGGGTGGCAAAATAACTTGATCCAGCTTCATATTCTCTATTATTTTGGGATACAATTGTGCTCTACTTCATGCAACAAAATGACTTTGGGTCTCTCTAGAATGGGTGTCAGCAACCTGTGGCTCCGGATCCGCATGTGGCTCTTTGGGCCCTCTGCTGTGGCTCCCTGTCGGGTGATCCCACCCCTCACCCTCCCATCCCAGTCACTCCTCACCTGGCCTGAGAAGGTAAGGGCGATGGCAGGGGATGGAGAAGCAGCTGGGGCAGAGAGAGAGATACAGAGAGAGAGAGAGAGACATAGAGAGATACAGTGAGAGAGGGAAGGGAGAGAGAGGGAGGGAGGGAGGGAGGGAGAGAGAGAAGTCGAGTTTTGTAGTTCCTGGTATTTTTTAACAACCTGTTCTCTGTCCTAATGACTGGCTGGGTGGTGGGGGTATCATGTGACTGGTGGAAGTGAATAATGTCAAGTTGGCCACGCCCACCCAGGTTTTATGGCTCTCGGTGTTTTCTTTTCTGCGGGAAACAGGTCCAAATGGCTCTTTGAGTGTTTAAGGTTGCAGACCCCTGCTCTAGAACAAGAATGGGCAATTAACTTTTGTAAGGGGCCACATGAGAAACTGGGACTGTTGGGCGGGCTGAGCCAATGTAAACTAACTTGATGTCCTCAAACTCTATTACCTCAATTCCTCTGGCTGCTCCAGGTGAGGAGTGCTGTGCAGAAGCAGAAAAGCACTTTCTCTTCTTGCCTTCCCACAACTGCCAGCTGAAGGAGCACATGGTGACTGTGCAGAGCCAGACCCAATCTCCTTCTTCTCCTGCCCTCTGTGGCATGCTTATTTACATTTGATTTGTAATTTCCAATTGACCTCAAGTGGGCCAGACAGGGACAGTCAAAGGGCCAGATGTGGCCCTATGGCCATAAAATGCCCAAGTCTACATACAGAAACCATGACACTGACAATGATCTAATGACAGATAAGAAGAAGAAGAATTAACAGCTATATTGCAACCTTATAGTGTATCCTACTCATGTCCATTCAAAAGTTTAACAGAAAAATATGCACATGGAAATGTTCTTTTTAAAACAGTTTGGAATCTATTGGCCTTGGGTCAGAACTCTTTGGATTCTTTTATATAGGACTTGTCCTTGATTAATGTCCAATGTTTGGAATTGCTTCTGTTCAAAGATGTCTATGAAATTCGTATTGCATGCATGAATAAGACTGTTGCAACCGATCATCAGTCTTTCAGTTTCTAAAATGTGAAGTTAATTACAGTCAAGATGCATTAGTGATGTCAGAAATATCCCCAAAACAGATGCTCCAGGACTGTGTGCGGTCCTTGGGAGGGGTAACAAATTATATATTAGTTGAAGGACTAATTTGATCTCACTTTTTAAAGATGTACATACTTTTTCTGGGTGGAAACCTACACATTTTGGACTGCGTTCCCAACAGAACATTCTAGTTTGGTGTACTGCTCTCATTCTCAGAAGCAACTTGCCAATAATAATTTCAGTCCTTTCCCCTCAAGCCATGTCTCTCATACATATTGGAGAAAGATTCACTAGAACTTGGCAAAAGTTATTTGTAATTCCTTTACAAAACCTGCTGAGCAGCATCACTCTGTTGGAATAGCCATACACCCTCCCCAAACAGGTTTCCTAAGTCCCACTATTACTCAGGTTTGAAAGAATTTTCATGCATATAGAAGTATTGTTTCCCACTACATGCAGATCTTTGTTAAAACAGACACAAAAGCATGGAGTTGACAAAGACGGTTCATGCCACTGTCTCCCTCTGTGCTGGAATTACAAACCAAACATTCAAACTGCTTGACCCTTCATGGATAATTGAGTCTGCTGTCAAACTACTCTTATTCTTATGATTTTCTTTCTTAATAGTCAATCAAAAACTGCCGTGTTGTATCTTCAGAAATGTATTCTTCTTCTATATTCTAAGATGTTAGAGATATATACTGTATTTAAAAGGATGGATATAATTAAAGTTGACCATCTTATCAGAAGAACACATCTTTCCTTAAGAAAACTTAAAATCTCTCCAAATTGGACCATTTTTCCCATTGGTGAGATTAAGCTTAAAATTGAATGTTTCAAGCTTCTACAAGTTTTAAGGGTCCAAGGGACTCTCAAGAGTCTTCTCCAACACCACAGTTTGAAAGCATCGGTTCTTTAGCGCTCATCCTTCCTGTAGTCCAGCTCTCATAGCCATACATTACTACTAGGAAAGCCATAGTTTTGATTATAGAGACCTTTGTTGGCAAGGTGATGTCTCTGCTTTTTAATATGCTATCTAGGTTTGCCATACTTTTCCTCCCAAGGAGCAAGTGTCTTTTAATTTCATGGCTGCAGTCGCCATCTGCAGTGAAAATAAAATCTGTCACTGCTTCCATTTCTTCCCCTTATATTTGCCAGGAAGTGATGGGACCAGATGCCATAATCTTAATTTTTTTTAACGTTGAGTTTCAAGCCAACTTTTGCACTCTCCTCTTTTATTCTCCTCAATAGGCTCTTTAGTTCCACTTCACTTTCTGCCACTAGAGAGGTATCATCTGCATATCTGAGGTTGTTGATATTTCTCAGGTCAATCTTAATTCCGTCCTGTGATTCATCCAGCCCAGCATTTAGCATGGTGTACTCTGCATATAAATTAAATAAGTAGGGTGACAATATACAGCCTTGTTGTGCTCCTCTTCCTACTTTGAATCAATCAGTTGTTCCATGTCTGTTGCTCCTTGACCCACATAGAGATTTCTCAGGAGACAGGCAAGGTGGGCTGATAGCCCCATCTCTTTAAGAACTTGCCACAGTTTGTTATAATCTACATCAGGGCTTTCAAACTCCCGGCCCATGGGCTGGATGTGTCATGTGCTGGCCATGCCTGGTTTAGTGAAGGGAAAAGAAGTCCTGATATGTCATGTGACACCACCTTGCCAACGTGAGTTTGACACCCCTGATCTACATAATCAAAGGCTTCAGCATAGTCAATGAAGCAGAAGTAGATTTCTTTCTGGACTCCCTTGCTTTCTCAGTAATCCAGTGAATGTTGGCAATTTGATCTCTGTTTCCTCTGCCTCTTTGAAGCCCACCTTGTAGTTCTGGTAGTTCTTGGTTTACATACTGCTGAAGCCTAGCTTGCAGGATTTTGAGCATGACTTTGCTAATGTGTGAAAGGAACACAATTGTACATTGTGTGTGTGCGCGTGCATGTGTGTTTGTTTGTGTGTGTAGTTTTTTCCCCTCTAATTCAAGAAATTAGGTTAGCCATTTCCACAAACTCCATCATCTTCACCAATCATTCCTCCAATTTGAGTAGTATCAAACCTTTCTACTTTTGAGCATAATAGTATTACTGTTGTCACACATTAAAAAAAAAGATCCAGAACTTTTTTCTAGATGCTTGTCCATTAGTCTCAAAAGAAAAATCTCTACTTTCTATTGTATTTTAACCTTTAAAAACTTCTTAATTAATGTATTATTTATATCCAAAATTTTCTGGGTCTTTTATATGTCCACCAAGCATGTCCCTTGAAAATGGAAAACATGAAATATCCCTTCATGTTGTTCACATTATCAAGCACAATTCCTACAGCCTTTAAAAAATGAAAAGGGGCAGCCATATCAATGCAAAAGGAGGAATTAGAATAGGAGATGGAGAAAGATACTACTTCCTTTCAGTTGCTGCTAGTTCATTTATCTTCTCTTGAAAGAATGGACTTGTGGAGAGATATGAAAGAATGCCTTCTAATTTTTCACTTTTCTTCCACTGTGAAAAAAGACCTTGTTTTTTCCACTTCATTCTCAGAGTGCCTTCTAATTTCTTTTGGTGGTGTATTGAACTTATGATGATGATACAGAACATAATATTACTGTGCTTTTAACAATGACTTAGCTATCATTATCCTAGTGGACAGTCACTTGAATGAGACCCAGCATCTCTAACGCAAACCTTGGTTGCCTAAAGAGAGGGATAAAGTCAAGATCACATGAAGCATTAATACCACTCTGTAAATTCTTACTAAGACCACATGTGGAATACTGCATCCAGTTTTGGTCACCACATTATACAAAGATGTTGAGACTTTGAAAAGAGTGCAGAGAAGAGCAACTAAGATGGTTAAGGGCCTGGAGACTAAAACATGAACGGTTGTAGGAATTGGGTATGGCTAGTCTAGAAGGACTGAGGGTGACATGATAGCAGTGTTACCATATTTGAGGGGCTGCCACAAAGAAAAGGGGGACAACCTATTTTCCAAAGCAACAGAGGGCAAGACAAGAAACAATGGATGGAAACTAATCAAGGAGAGAAGCAATCTAGAAGTAAGGAGAAACTTCATAACAGTGAGAACAGTTAACCAGTGGAATGTCTTGTGTTCAGAAGTTGTGGGAGCTCCCTCACTGGAGGCTTTTAAGAAGAGACTGGACAGCCACTTGTCTGAAATGGTATAGGGTCTACTGTTTGAACAGGGAGTTGGACTAGAAGATCCTCAAGGTCCTTTCCAACTCTTATTATTCTGTACTCTGTCTGTATTCTGTATTGCAGAATCTTCCAGTCTGCCTGTACTTCTGAAGAAGCTCCGCCTTGGGATATAACTGAAGCATGAAAAACAAAAAAAAACTTGTGGACCCCTTAGAGAGATACATAAATACATCAAAGAGATACATCAAATACATAACACAAACCACATCCCTTTTCTTCCTTGTAACTAATATAAGTAGATCAGTCCAGCATTTCCCCAATGAAGCTTTCATTGAAATGGCCTTCTCTGTTGAGAAGTGAATTTCTTTTCCATCCAGCTGAGTGAGAGGTTTAAACAGACGGAAGAAAGTGTGGAGAGCAGCAATCTTTGCCTAGCTATTTTTTTTTCCTTTCTGAGTGGTCACGTGGATTAGATCAAATAATGGTGACTTTAAAGTTGGGAGTTGCAAGGTCAGAGAACATTTTGCTTAGTGAAAGCTAGCGATGAAGCCATTTAGCGAATACTCTGAACCACTTGGAAGATATACTTCCGCCCCTAAAATTATAGATCTTATATACATTTGTTTCCAATGAGTGCTCATTTCAAGTTTGTATAACATACATCTCCACTTCAAAGCTGAAGGTGCTCTGTGGGGAATTTACGTTGCTCATTTAATGTGCAATGTGAAACTCTGTTAAGTATAGCCCTTGCATTCCTTTGCTGTACCACACTGTTTCATCTTTTGGCACTCTTAGGCATGAAAAGCAATTATTGGCTTATCCTCAGGCAACAATTAATTAAATGCCACTCATCCCAATCCTGACCTTGCTGTCCTGCGTTTTACCTTTGCCTCATTCAAGGTTGATTTATATTATTCAATCACCTTCATCCTGCCTTCAGAAATTCCTTGAGATTTTTTTAAAACATGGGCTTCATTAAACATGGGATTCACAACCCACTGCTTATGGGGGAAAATTAGAGTAGGCATTAGTTGCACACACGTTCAATGGTTCTTTCTGTTGTGCATTCAACAAAAATTTGATCAACGGGCATGAACAGTTGGAAACACTTTTTTCCCATCCCACAAACACTTCACCTACTGATTTTGGAACATCAAGCTATTCCTAGTGTTCTTGGCAACCTAACTCTGAAATCAAGCAAAACTTTCCTGTTTTCTTAGCACAGTCTTAGAATGAACATCTTGCTCACCAGTGAAAAGATTTGGTAGAAAAGAAGGAGGTCACTCTGTCCCTCTTTTACTGGGCTTCCCATTCTCATTCAGCTAGACCAGGGGTGTCAAACACGCGTTGTCATGGTATCGTCATGTGACATATTGGGACTTTCCCCCCATGTGCTAAACCAGGCAGAGGCAGGGCCAGCACGTGACACAACTGGCCCGTGGGCCACGAGTTTGACACCCCTGAGCTAGATGGATATTACATTGCTACTTGAATGTTGACTTTTTTGTGCTTATTTATAAAGCCGTACTTGTGATTTTACCGACAGTTAGCTGGGACTGGAGAGATAAACAATGGCAATTTTTGTCTCACGCATAAGTCAGAGATTCAGGAACTGCAATAAGGATGAATCCATTTCTTCCAGGGAATAACATCAAAAGGAGCCACTCTGACCCACTACATTGGGCAAAGAATGTATGTGTTGCCTTTCCCTGACAAGTCCCAGGGAACCCTGGGTCTGGAAAAGCAAGAACTAGGCAAGGTCTAGTCTTATCCTTTAGTAACATAATCAAAGATCTTCAACTGCCATTCAAGAAGGAAATATTGGTCCAAAATGAATGTAAAGGTCATCAACATATTCTGGCATTCAAATTCAACCCCTCTACTTCATTCCTCTCCTCTTTTCTACATTAGCTTTATAGTTTGCATAAGCCTGGGGGCAGAGTCTGTCTCTCTTGGATTTATGCAGGCCCTTCTAAGAAGACAATAATCAGAAAGACAGGATACAACACAACAAATCACTACACAGCAAGCCATGGAGAATTTATTTCCTTCATTTGAGCTGAAGTGGCATAGTGGTTATAATGCAGTACTGCAGCTAATTCTGCTATCTGCCGACTGCTGGCAGTTTGGCAGTTCGAGTCTCACCGGCTCAAGGTTGACTCAGCCTTCCATCCTTCCGAGGTGGGTAAAATGAGGAC
>JANHZT010005866.1:53996-70332 GCA_032468215.1 Stegonotus admiraltiensis | reverse complement strand
TCTACTCATTTGTTTTCTTTTAACACTGATCAGCTGTAGGGCGGCCCTTTGAAGCCCCGTGGCAAGAGTTTAAACAGGTTTTTTCCCTCTAACCTGATCGGCTGGGACTCAGGAGACAGCAATAGATTGGGAGTGGGGCCAAATAAAAGGTAAGAATAATGCGGGGTGGGGGTGGGGGGCAGAACCGGTTCGGTGACATCATATCATCACCGCTACTGGCTCGGCGGAACCCACCACAAGTGCTCTAGAAGCAAAATGGCAGTTTTGATACTTCTTTCTTATCCTTCTTTAGAGTTAACGAAGTCAAATGTGGCCCTTCTAGCACAAGCACACCCAAGCCTGCCTTGTTATTATTAAAAGGAGTGAAATAATACACATGGACATATTTATCAAATGGATATTTGCCATTTAAATTAATTAACCTTTTCTGTAAAAATTCCACAGCATGGTTAAAACAAATACAAGGACCGTATAAAATCAAAAGACTCAGAAATAAATCAAACTGAGCATCCTGATACTCATCATAGACTTCCAGAATAACTGAGTTTTCAAAAACTTCCAAAAAGCTAGGACAGATGAGACTTCCTGGGGGAAGCTGTTCAACAGAGGAGTAAATGCAACTGAAAAGTAGTCCCTATAAGCCTCTGCACTCCATAACTCATGGATATGGGGGGGTCACAGCCATTTCTCCCAGGATTAACATGAAAGCTTGCTTGTTTGCTTGCTTCCAGTAGAGGAAACTCTCCTGAAACAACTTCTTCATCCCACTCCACCAAAACTCTAAACTGATCTAACTTCACCATGTTTTCATCCCCATTTCAATACTGCCATCTTCCAAAGTTAATGAGAATAGAAATATCAGGAGAGTTATTGCTGAACTAAACATGTTCAACTTTGCCATTGAGTTGAGCCATTTTGCGTACTCAAACAATATAGGGCCCGCAACCCCATTTGGGTTGCCAAAATTCAGATGCCCACAAGATAGCAGAAAAGAGATTTTTTTCCGTATTTCTTTGTTGCCTTTTAGTGGTCAGCTGATGGTCCTAACAATATGGGAGTGAGTGGCACAATACATTGTTAAGTAAAGCAAAAACAAAATAACTAGTCAACCACATTTGAGCTGAGATCTAATGGTAAACTAAGGCTCATCAATACAAAAATTAGTCTTGGATTCATCAACATCCTTTCTCACCTTCCAGAGTGAGGAACAAGGAGAATAAGAAACACCTTTCTTTCCTGTTTTAATTAACCACACTTTTTGTACATTGTTACATCTGAAGCCAAATTACGCTTGTTTTTAGCAACAGAAGACTGAAATTAGTTAAATTCATGCAGCATCTTATGAAGTTGCCTTGTTTCAACACCTATTAACAAGAGTTTAGGGTTCATACGGAATGCTAAATTGCAGTTAATGAAAAACAGAACTATCTTTTTTAAAAATGGTTCTTGTCTCTTGTTACCTAAACAAGAAATAACATTCAGAAATAAAATATATTCTTAACTCTGAAAGGTTTAGACAGAAATTAAATACCTTTCATAAATTAAAAACGTCACCCATATCCTAACTCCCCATATTTCACTACGATTCAGAATAACGTCCAACAACTGAGGGAGTACTATGTTCTTCAGCTCAAAACACATGGCCAGATCAGGGACAATGAGAGTTGTGTAAAACACACAGAACAGCAGATTGGGAAACCTGGCCTGAACTCACATAACATCCAAATTTTGCAATTTAAAATAGATACATCAGCATATCAAAGCTATGAGTAACCAATGTGAGCAATCCACAGCAATCCGCTGGGTATAGTGGGCGACTTGTAGCATAAAGGAATTTTGGAGCTAGTGATTTCCAGAAAATACTGTCTCCTGGGAAACATATATATATATGAATGTGGAATGCTACACATATGGTGCATTTCAAAGCTTTTGTGCATATCTAGTCTCCCCATGACTAAGAATTACAGACCTGTGTTAAATAGTTATCTATGTTAACTATGTTAAACAATAGGCAAGGGTAGAAATTGTAAAGATACTGATCAGACAAACGTCCTTTGAAGAACAGTTGAAATACAGATAGTCCTTGACTTCCAACCACAATTGAAATTGGAATTTTCATCACTAAGTAATGCAGTCATAAAGTGCAACTGCTTTGTTTAATGATAGCAATCCAGGCAGTCCTGGTTGCCATCACTAAGTGAATGCCCTGATCATCAGGTAAAGTGAATTCCTGCTGACTTCCCACAATCAAGTCAGTGGGAAAGCCAATAGGAAGTTGCAAGTCCCCAGCTGTGCCAGGTGGAGAGGAAGCCAGAAGGACCATGGTTAGGAAGATATGCAAGGGCCTCTGAATCAGTGGGATTTTCAGTTCTAGAATCAAGAGGCTTCTGAAGCTTCTCTGCTCTGAGGTGATAATCCTGCTTGGATTTCAAGCACAGACCTTTTTCAGACAGCCCATGGAGAGGGAGTCTTCTTGGTAGGTGGCATCAATTTGTGACTTTTCCTGTTGGAAAACCAGGAAAAAGATATTGCATATGGTGTTCACATGATCCCTGGATGTTTGGTATCTGATTATAAGGACAGATTGCAATTAGGTGACCATGTAATGGTTGTGATCCAGAGGTGGGTTTCAGCAGGTTCTGACCAGTTCTGGAGAACCGGTAGCAGAAATTTTGAATAGTTTGGAGAACCAGTAGTAAAAATTCTGACTGGCCCCACCTCCATCTATTCTCTGCCTCCCGAGTCCCAGCTGATCGGGAGGGAATGGGGATTTTGCAGTAACCTTCCCCTGCCACACCCACCAAGCCATGCCCACCAAGCCACACCCAGAGAACCGGTAGTAAAATTTTTCGAAACGCACTGTTGTGATCAGTGATGGTATTTAGCAGGTTCTATTTGGTTTGGGCAAACTGGTAGTGGTGGATGCGGGAGGCTCAGCCCACCCACCCAGATGTCATCACTAGTGGTGGGTTGCTCCCAGTTCTCACCGGTTCTATAGAACCGGTAGTAAAACTGGCAGGAGGCTCCGCCCAATGACCCTGATGTCATCAAAACGCTTCTGCGCATGCCCAGATGCTTCTGCACTTGCGCAGAAGAGCGCGCGCGCACAGCCCCATTGCAAACCAGTAGTAAAGGTAAGTAGAACCCACCCTGGTCATCACATTCCATTTTTGATGCTCTGTGCATGCATGGAAGGCTCTGTGTATGCGCAGAGGTGGCGCTCATGCTCACATTTGCGAACTGGTTGCAAAGATAAGTGAATGCCACCCCTGGTTGTGATTTTTGAGGGCGATGTGTTCTTTGAAAGAGATGGCTCATTCAGGAATGTGAAATATAAATAAATAAATGTTAGCCATGGATCGTAAGTTCCTTCATTTAGCACTGTCATAATTTCGAACAACCCCTGAAGGAAAGGTCAAAGACTACCTGTAGACATCAGATCATAAATAACTATAAGTTGGACAAGTAGATCTTGACATTACCCACCAATAGTATGTGTATATTCTATAATCCATTTTTCCACAAAGCTGAACAACCAACCAAACAGAAGGGATGACAGTACATTCTGTTTTGTCTTAGTTCAACCCTGCAATGCAATTTTAGAAATTGGCAGAACATTCTGAGATTGGAGTGTTCTGATCAAAGCATAGAATTGTCTGGCAGTTTAAAGTAGATAGTATTTTTTTTTTGAAAAAGAGAATTGAAGCTAATATGATAAAGCTCTTTGGTTTCTGGTTAATTGCATATTATTTTGTCACAATTTTGTGATCAGTCATTGTGTTCTGTAGAAGTTCTCAAATCTGCAGAATGCATTTGACCTGCTGTCAGGCTTGGAGAATTTGAAAAAAAACAAAACAAAACAAAACACATTATACCTCTCAGTAGCTTCTCCAATTCTCTTAAAATTAGTACTCTATTTCTGTCCCAAGCACAACCATTCTTGGACATTATAGAGAAAGACTGTTGTAATTGACTGTTGTCGTTCAATATTTGTGAAACACAAGGTTAGCCTGTATATGCAATCCATATACGACATATATTCAATTGAATTTATTGTGGTTGTTAGAGCAGTAGAAGCAGAGAACTGTGAATCTCCCTCCCTCCCTCCCCCTCTCTCTGTCTCATTCACTGTTTTATTATTTCAGAACTGTAAGCTGCCAGAGTCATTTGGCTGAGATGGGCACTATAGAAATTGAACAATAAATAAGTAACAAAAAGTTTAAGGCAAAATTAAAATATATTTATAAAACAATCTAACATATATAAGTAAGGGGGACCAAGATGTAGCTGATATTAAATTACAATTTAGTCATTATAATTATGCTAAATATGATAGCATCTAAAATTACAAACAAACAAATTACAAACAACGTAATATTATCTAAAGTTTAAATGAATTACAGTTAGATGGAGTGCATTGTGGAAATTTGACCTGTCAGGGTCTGATGGAGCTTCTGTGTAGGTGCGCAAAACCTAGGTACATGAGTTATGACAAAAAGTGATGTTTGTCCGTCATGTTCGAAGAGGACCTTGACATCTAACAGGTTGTCTACGATGTATCCGCAGGTGGCTTGTAAGGTCTATACAGGCACGAAATGTTCAGCTACATGTCAAGCAGACTTGTGTGGGTACCGTTGTTGCGGCATTTGCAACTCTGCCTTTGCGGAGTGCTCGCTTCTCTTGTGCTATGGTTGTTCTTCTGTCCTCTGATATCTGGCAGCCTTGGTGAATCAGCGTGCGCCATGCTGATCGATCTTGTGCCAGGGTTCCCCAACAGGTGGTGTCGATATCCAGGGACTTAAAGGAGGCTTTCAACGTGTCTTTGTATTGCTTCCTTTGTCCCCTGTGCGATCGCTTTCCTTGAGACAGCTTACCATAGAGGAGCTGTTTAGGGATGCGATCAGTGGTGAAATCTAAAATTCGTTACTACCAGTTCTGCGGGCGTAGCTTGGTGGGAGGGGGGTAATGTGACTGGGTGGGCGTGGCCAATTTTTTTTTTACTTTTAAAACCATTTTTTCTACAACCCCTTCGGCGAAGAGGTTGTAAAAAAATGCTTTCAAAAGGCTCTGATGATCCCAGCTGAGTTGCCTGATTGGCAGAGACTTTTTTTCTTTTAAATGCCTCTGACGATCAGGCAACTCAGCTTGGATCGTCAGAGGCATTTAAAAGGAAAAAAAACCCTTTTTAAGGTTTTAGTAGCACTGGCTGGGGGATTCTGGGAGTTGAAGTCCACCCATCTTCAAGCTTCCAAGGTTGAGAAACACTGTTTTAGAAGAATGATACAAAAATGCTTTTAAATATGTGTGTAGTCAATAACTGAATAATGACAAAGGTCTACATTCTGCTAATTATACCTGGATAACGATGCATTGGGTCTCCATTCATTACAACATCAGGAACTTCTGATATTATTTTTGTGATTAGCCTATCAGCTAATAAGCTAATTCGTTTATGGTCATACTAGAAAAGAAACAAAAATTAATTTATCACAATGGATTTGAGCTTTGACCAGTTTAGTCTAATTACTTCATTAATCATTTATAGTTTTATTATTAAACAGGACTAGAAAACAGAACACGCTGACATCATCAAAACTTAGAAACAATAACACATATTTTTTTCATCAAAATTCATACACAATCAAACTTCTTATTAATGTAATATTACTTTATTATACTCCTTGCTAAATGACAATAATTGGGGCTGGAATTTCCATCGCTAAGCAATTCAGTTGTAAAGCACGATGTCATGTCACGGCATCACATAGTGACAGCAATTCTCAGTGATCTCAGTTGCTATTGTTAAACAAGGATTATGGGTCATTATTTATTTCTTTATTAAATGTATATACTGCCCAGAGTTGCTTGATAGTGAGATGGGCAGCATACAAACTTAATCAATCAATCAATTAAGTATTTCAGGTGACCACAGATTGTGACTTCCTGCTGGCTTCTAACAAGCAAAGGCAATGGAAAAGCCAACAAGAAGTTGCAGGTCCCAGTCACAACAAGCTATTCCTTAGGTGGTTTGCAAGCAGGCCAGTGGGTGGGTGAGTTTAACAGAGTGTGGATGGGCAGGTGGGTGCTGTAGCCTGGCCCAATTGTGGCTGGGATCTGCATGCTGCAGAGTGTGAACAAGTACACAGGTGGCTGCTATGGCCCATCATGAACCCTGCTGGGTGAGGGATAAGCAATGGAATGAAAGCAAGGGCAGGCACATGCTACCGAGTACTAGATCCCTAGGATCTCATATTCCACCATGGGGATCATTGAGAAAATGTGATGGGAGGGGGAGCAAATTGCAACATTATCTGCCAGTTTCCCCATTGACTTTATGGGATGCTGCAATTGTTGTAAGAGCTAGTCAATTACCAAGCATTTGAATCGTGATCACATGACCACAGGATTGTTGCGCCAGCCACAACTTCAAGGACCAGTCTGTAAGTACCACTTGTTCAGCCACATCATAACTCTCAATGGTTGCTGAATGAGTGGTGATTAGCTGAGAACTACCTCTAAGCCTTTTGCTTCTGCGTAAAAAAGACAACTGAAAGGGTAATGTAAATATAAATGTTGATTTATTATGTAAGCAAAACAGAGACCCCTATAAAAAGAAAAAAGAAAAAAAATCCAATAGAATTTGTCTCAATACTGATGATCACAAAAACTGTCAAACCTCTTTTCTTATCAGTACCAAGACTGAGACTTGTAAGAAAAGGCCTGTGAACTAAAATGGGATGGCTCATAAGACACATAATAGATATATACATTCAACAAATTAAGACAGTTCAACAAATAATTGCATTTTAGTTACTACTAAAACAAATTGCACTGTTTGTTGTTTTGAAAAAATGTTAACTATGAAATATAGATCAAAATAATTCAATATGTGAAGAGACATATTAAATCCAATTCCAGAACACTACATAACAATATTATAGACATTCAATTTAAATAATTATGCTAAGAATATCTCAAAAGCAGAAACCATCCTAAATATGCTGAGGATAGACTACACACCTATCATATGTCTTCAACATACGACCAGAGTGGAACCTGCCCATTATGTCATGATGGTCATAAAATGGATCAGTAACATGACTGGCCTGATTTTACAATTTTTTTGCAGCAGTCATTAAGTGAGTGTGGCAATCGTAACAGTAAACCCATTGCTCGCTATGGACACAGTTTTGCCAAAAGCCAGAAGTAAGTGCCACAGGACGCTGCAAATAACTGTAAATGCAGCCACGTTGCTAAGTGCCCAAAGTGTGGTCATGTGACCATGGGCGGGGAGGGAGAACCGTTGGAATGTCAGATATGGGTCATAAGTCCTTTTTTTCAGGTAGATTGTAACTTCAAATGGTAACTAAATGACTAGTTATAAGTCAAGGACTACCTATACAGAGAAATTGAATCACATTTTTACCTCCATTTCTTCTTGTGCCAATTCACAAGCTGCCCCAAGGCCAACTACTAATGGAGTTGGCACAGTTCCAGAACGTAATCCTCGCTCTTGACCTCCTCCACTCTGTATAGGTTCCACTCTTACTCTTGGTCGCCGCCGGACATAAATTGCACCAACCCCTTAAATACACAAATAATTTTGTTCAATTCAAGATATTTCAGGGGCTTACAAACAGACAGGCTAATGCAATTTTTCTGAATTCAAGCTGTTAACAGATTTAGAAAGCTTCATTCTCCGAATGCAGTCCTCGACTTACGACCACAATTGAGCCTAAAATTTCTGTTGCTAAGTGAAATATTTGTTAAGGGACTTTTGCCCCATTTTTACGACCTTTCCTGCCACAGTTGTTAAGTGAATCACTAGTTATTAAGTTAGTAACACAGTTGTTAAGGGAATCTGGCTTTACTATTGACTTTGCTTGTTAGACGGCCGCAAAAGGTGATTGCATGACCCTGGGACACTGCATCTGTCATATGAGTTAGTTGCCAAGCATTTGAATTGTGATCAGGTGACCATGGGGATGCTGCACGGTTGTGAGAAAAACAGTCATAAGTCACTTTTTTCAATTTGTTGTTGTAACTTCGAACAGTCACTAAATGACCTGTTGTAAGTTGAGGATTACCTATATAACAGAAACATAATGCAGAAAATCAAGCTATCCTTGTTGCAGAAATACTGTATTGCTTGGAAGAAATTCATTTACACTGAAATGTAAATTGGACTTCTAACAAGCTGACTTTACTGTATAACCACTTCACACTGAATTTCATGGCTACTAGTCAGTGGGGGAAATTAACACCCAAAATTAGGTGTTAGGAGGAGACAAAGAATCTTTAGCAGTTTAAGTTTAATTACCTTGGGGACTGGTTATGTTTATAAAGTGTCAATGTGTTTAAATTATTTAACCATTCTTCGTCTGTTTGCTTTAAGAGAGCATTAGCTTTCAGTCATTGCTAAATACCAGTAGTAAGGCATTGATGCAGCCAAAAGCTGAATACTTCCTAGATTATACAGAATAATTGGATCAGTGCTACCTTAAAATAAATAATAATGCTTCCACATAATTTTAAAATATTTACATACTTTTTCTGCATAAAAACCTTAAGAATTACAACAAAGAAAATCCTACAATTCAATTAAAATAATGCTTCAATAAGTGACGGCCTTTTCAAAAGAAGTCTTTAAATATTTCTAAAAAGTAAATAAAGAATAAGCAGCTCTTTCTTCAGTATTAATCATTCCATAATCTTAGGGAAGCTACAATAAAATACAGTTCAACAATTAAAACATTCATACAATAATGACTATTTCTTTCTTAAATACAGTGACTCATAAAATATTAATACCTTTGGGACCATAAATTTTATGGCCACTTATGCTCATTAAATCAATTTTCATATCATTGACATCCAGAGGGATTTTTCCAACTGCCTGTGCAGCATCTGTATGAAAAAAAACTTTATTGGAACTGCAAATGTCACCTGTAATTTAAAAAAAAAACACAATATAATTATTTCTGTCATCTTAAAATGAGTATTTTAAGTATAGAAAGTAATATTTATCTTCAAAGGTTAATTTTAAGGATTAATCAAAGCAACTGTTTTCTTCTCATATATAACTCCTTGATTCAGATTTATAGGAACTATCTTTCTGTAACATAGGGAAGAAGGCAGCTCACTAATTCACTTCCTTCTATGCTGTGTTTAGCATCTGCCCTAGAAGCTAATGAGAAGCTCTAAAAGAAAGGCTAACAGAAAAACAAGAAAAACGAAATATCCCCTGGTTGTTTCTAAGTTAACTTCTTCTACCTATAGTTCATTAACCTCAAACTCTTTCTTATTATATAGAGAAGTCAGTCACTAGACAGTATGGCTACAGACAAATTTTACTTACTGGCAGAATTCATGACAGAAGCTGGAGGCAATAAACTGAGACACGGTTTAATGCTCAGAGTTCTGGCCATTCCAGCATTCCCACAGACACATGATCGTAATCTGGACGCTTGGCAACCAGCTTGCACTTACTATCAGTTGCAGTGTCCTGCTATCATGTGATGGCCATTTGTAACCTTTCCCTGTCTATGGGGAAAGCCATTCCCAGAAAGTAAATGGGGAATCCAGGTAGATTGCAAGTTGTTGGGGTAAATGTCCCCCACCATGGCACTCACTCAAATCCTCTGTGCTTGCATTGTGCAAGCCACTTGCATACTACTATGCACCTTTCATGAGCCTCTCTGTGCCTTCCTCATATCTCATGCATCCCCGTGCACCCTCTCCAACCCTCACTGCATCTCCCTTGCATACTTATGTGTTCTCCCCAAGTTTCCCTTGCACCTTTCCACCCCACATTTCCTTCCTCACCCAGCAGCAGCCACTTATCTGTCAGCTGGCCAGCTACCTAAATTTGCTATTTCCTACTGGCTTCCTCACTGATTTGGTTGTGAGAAGCCGACCAGAAACTGCCTCGGCTAATGGCCATAGAATTCAGTAAACAATGATAACTGGGGCTTCAAGGATTGTTATTGCTAAGTGATGTGGTCATGCTTCATGACTGCATTACTTAAGAACAAAAATTCCAATCCCTATTGCTGTTATAAATCAATGACTACCTTTACCTTTACTGTATCTGTAACTACTGTAATAAAATTGTGATTAGGTTTAACCAATTAAACCAGGTTAGCCTATATATGATGATTCCTCCAATGTTTTACACAGGTTTGTAGAAGCACAGATCACAATTCACGTCTACGTACCAATATCACTAATTGGCTGTTTCACTCCTATTTCATTATTTACAGTCATTATTGACACTAGGCTTGTATCAGGTTCTATTGCATTTTTCAGTTCCTGGTGAAAATCATACAAGAGGGAAATAGTTAGATATGTACAAACCAGTTCAAGTTCAAAACAAGTGAAATATAATGGGTCAAGTACAGAATTGGCCACTAAAATCTTAAAATAGCTGATTCTAAGTTCATTCTATCAGTTCAAGTTTGACATAGCCTTGGGCAATCCAAGGAAAACAAACTATGCATTGTATACATCTTCCTTATTTGAATTCTAAGACTAGAGACACAGAGCTATTATTTTATCTGATGCCATCATAATACAGGCCCCACAATTCTACCATTCCACAAGAGAGAGGGAGTAACTGTAATGGTTGCTATACTTGATGAATCCCAATACAAACAAAATTAGTCATACATTGCCTCTGAGCGGTCAAGTAAAGTCTAAAATCAAGGAAAACAATTATACATTACACTTCCCACATTACAATATTCTACTGTTTGATACACCTTTAGTTTCCTTGGATTCAACTAGTTAACAATTATTTTAGAAGTATAACATACACGACATACTGTAGAATTAAATTTAAAAAGATAAAAGATGGCTACAAATAGCTGTACTAATACATATGGCCACTTATAGCCCATCAAATTCTGATTACTTGAACTTTTAAAGCTGGAAAAAAATTGCATAATGGATCTGTTTATTTGTCTTTCAGCGGGGTAACTCTCTGAAAGCTGAACAAAATCGAGTGAAGACTAGTATGTAGGGAATAGTAGACAAAATTTAAAAATGAGTGGATTAGGCTGGAGGCTAGGAAAAGAAAATCCCCCAATGTATCCTATGGGAGAGATATTTGTGCAGTGGCTCAGAAGGTTGGTGATTGCTATTCTAAGCCCTTTCCCTCCTACTCATATGACCTAGAATGAAGCATATGTAGCCTTCCCCATACCTCCCAGTTTAAAAAAACACACAAATGCAGTGATAACACAAGACAACAGAAATATATATACATGTAGAATATTACTTTGGTACACAGATAACATGGCTACCTGATAAAAATATGGAAAGAAGTCAAGAAACTATGTTTTTCAAGGTTTCCCTAATCTCTAAAATTATGACGACTTTGTAATTTCTATTTTTAAAAGGAATCCCAGGTCAAAATTCTTGTTGAGGTAAAAAAGCAGCAAGTTTTAACAAACTAATGAATGTTATTTGATGCAATCCTATGTATGCATACTCAACAGTTCCATTAAATCAAATACTGTATGGCCTTAGTAGTCTTAGAATTGCCTCTTAACAAATAAACCATTACCATTTAATCAAATTATTTCAATGTGAATACAAGCTTACCATGTTTTAAATTGCATTTATTAATGTACTTAGATTTACTGAAAAAGGTTAACAGCCTGAACATATATTCTAACCTTCTATCAGATAAACATTTTGTTTGTTTTTATTGAGGAAATTCTATGCAGAAAGCTATACTAGGCTAATGAGGACAGCAAAAAATTGAAACAGCACTGTTTTTCAGATGTACAAATATTTGAAAGTAAATAATTTACCTTTATATCTATAAGGCCATTTTTCTTTACAGGCAAGTAAGTGACTCGAAAGCCCTCAGCTTCTAGGGCACGACAAGAATCTAGCACACATTTGTGTTCAGTTTGTGTTGTAATTATATGTTTCTTTCTGGATTTATAAAATCTTCCAACACCCTTTAAATTGATACAAGAAAAAAAGATTTTATGATCAAAAGTGATGACAAGCAGTAGTTTTCATGAATATTAAATTAGAAATATAAAATTCTCATTTTCCTTAAAACTTCAAGCAATTGTCACCAAACGTTTGAAATTGTCTATTCAGAATTATATATCTTAATAATTTAGATTAGTTGCCAATGAAATATGCATGCTGCAGTTCTGCACTTATATGGAAGTAATTACATTCAGTATAATTTCAAATATAAAATTACAATATGATTTTGGCTTTAATTCAGTCAAGTAGAATATTGGAGGAGAGCAAATGTCATCCCCATCTTCAACAAGCAGGATAAGCAGGAAAATTACAGGCCTGTTAGCTTGATATCTATATTGGGCAAAGTTTTTGAACAGATAATGGGTCGATAAATACTTGGAGAGGCAAGCTATGATTAAACCTCACATAGGTTTGTCACAAATAAATCATGCAGTTTAACCTTGATTCTTTTTTAACAGAGGTACATACTAAGTAAATCAGGAGAATGACAGAGACATAGTAAACCTGAACCTTAACAAAGCTTTTGACATAGTGCCTTATGTTATGTTGGGGTGTATTAACAAGCTCCCAGAATCCAGATGATAGAGAGTATCTGAAATACTGTAATCATTCTGGGCATCGTAGTTCAAAAACGACAGTGACAAATTGAAACAAATTCATCAAGATGATGAAAGATCTGGAAATGAAGCCATATGAGGAATAGTTAAATGAATCACATATCTCATCCAAAGAAAAAACAACTTCCAGGCAAACGCAACATATCTTGGAAAGAGCAGAAACAACAATCGTGGCAAAACCTGAGAACCGGCAATTAGCTTAGTTCTTTGGAACCTGTCCAAACAAGGAGAGGGGGGGAGATTGCCCACAGGTGCTCTGGACTCCTGCCCCTGTGATAAGATGTAGGAAAGAGGTCACAATAGCCATTATGTTCACAGCCCCAGCTGAGTCTTTTAGAAGACACCGAGTTTACTAACCGCAATTTCTAATCACTTTCAGAAATTTCTTATAGGCATAATGTTTATCTGAGACTATTATTTCACAAATTGGACACTAGAGGGAACTAAAGATTCCAGGAAGAAGGGGAAAATAGTGAAAAATTGCCTTTGGTTTTTAGTTATTACAGAAATGCATAAAATGACATAAAATGACACAAATGCTATAGCTCAAATAGTAGAAGATACTTTGAATTAGTAGGTATAATGTCAGCAACATAAACAATAAACTATGCTTCCATTCCAAAAGATGCTAATGAAGTTGTTTAGAGAAAAGATTATTACATTTATTAGTGGCTGGAAACCAGTGGTGGGTTGCTCCCGGTTCGGTCCGGTTCTATAGAACCAATAGTAAAACCGGTGGGAGGCTCCACCCACCCGCCACAATGTCATCATGGGTGATCTGCGCATGCGCATAAGCTCGCGATCCCGCTGTGAACCGGTAGTAAAGGTAAGTGGAACCCACCCCTGTTGGAAACCCATTATGGATTTTTTGCTGAAAAAAGAAATAATATTTTTTAGACTTTTATCCCCTCTTTTCTATATATACAGTTCAAGCCAGAGTACTTATCCTTCCTCTTCTTATTTTACCCACAACCATCATCCTGTGAGGTGAAGTGGACTGAGACAAAGTAATTGGCCCAAAATCACCCAACCAATTTTTCATATCTAAGGCAGGACTAGAACTCAGTCTCCTTTTTTCTAGGCCTTAACCACAACACCAACCTGCTCATTTATGGATTTGATTTATGGATAATTAAAAAGATTAGATTATGAAAAGAAGGTAACAATGATGTAACTTTAGAGAGAGAAGATATAATGTAATGTACTTATGACTATTAAGATCAAAAGCCACAAATGCTCAGAGGCAATGGAATGTTGACTGATTGCTTTGGGGAAGGGAAAGCAAAAAGGAATCAAATGAAGTGTCCTTAACATCACACCGTGCTATAATATTCTTTTGCATCTCAAAGTGCCCTATAATGCTAGCATACAAATGCACAATTACAAGAAAATTTTAAAGTATATTTTGTTTAAAGAAGAATAGCATTCAGTAAATTTAAGTACTGTACACTGCATATGCAACTTCTCAAATGGAATTTCTGAGATTTATTATAACTTTTATTTGTAGTCTAGAAAAATGAATATGGGTATGTTACTAGTTGCTGTTGCTTTATTCAAATACATGTCTTCCTTAGAACTAAAGGGAAACACAACAATTGTTTAATTCTCATAGTTCTGAGAAATTATTATTATTATTATTATAACATTTTCAATTAATACTACAATATATTGGCTTTGCTAGTTGGCTTGGGGCCCCAGTGGGGGAACAGTGCAATGGAGGTGGTTGACAGAGTAATAACAGATCCCACCTCCTCTGCACTCCACTCCTGCCCTCCCTGAGTGTCTTTGGTTTTAAGGTTTGATTTTAACTTTTTATGTTTTAACATAGATGTAACTGTAAGCTGCCCAGAGTTACCCTATGGTAAGATGGGTGGCCAATAAATTTTATTTATAAATAAACAAACACATACATGCATTTACCTTAATTGCTATATTGTTTGATTCTGTGGCCCCACTGGTAAAAATAATTTCTCGAGGATCTGCTCCTATTAATGATGCAACTTGCTAGAGGGAAAAAAATGAAATGCACAAATGTAAATTAGAGCATAACTTTTTTGGGGAAAAATCTAACATTTTTCAGAATAAAACTGTTTAACAATACAGAAGAAACAGATTATTATTTAATTTTAAGAACAAAACAATATTCTTACCTGTCTGGCTTTTTCCATTGCAGTTTCACTTTCCCAACCATATGCATGAGTTCTAGAGTGTGGGTTGCCATAGTAATGCACAAGATAAGGCAGCATGCTATCCAAAACCCTTGGGTCCTAGAACATAAGATACATAGCAAGCCATTTTACTTTACTTCTTATTTGATTCCCATAAATGTCAGGCATATATCCAGTTCTGTTAACAGAGATGCAGTACATAAGTGCATGTAGTAATCCTAATTCAAAAGGGAACATTTTTGAGACTACATGGGGCATGGGCATTGCACCCGTCAGTTTCTCCTTAAATCAAATATGTCCTTTTCTAGGACTGTTTTATTTTTCTTCCATTCAATCATAAATCCTCAGAAACTGCCGGGACAAGTCCCTGCAGGGTTTTTTTTCCACAAGGTTTTTCAAAAGTGGTTTGTCATTGTCTCCTTCCTATAACTGTCCCAAGGTCAACCAGCTGGCTGCCCGTGCTAGACTAGAATTCATGATCTCCTGATTTCTAACTTGATGCCTTAATCATTATACCAAACTGATTCTCTCCTATGAGAAGATAGCGTATTTAAGACATTTCTGCCAGATGTAATATCAGTAGTCTGTGTGCTCCAAATCATTTTTCCTTTTAAATTCAGATCATTACATAGCTTTGATATGTAATATTGAGATAGCTTTAGGCACTTTTTAAAATAAAAGTTAACATAAAGATGTAAACACGTCTATATATATTCTCATTAATCAGGTTAATACAGCGTCGATATTTAGATGAGTATAGGACTCAAACATTATGAACCAGAGTAGATCACTTGGGGACCTCCAGATATTTTGGATTACAACTATTATCCTCACCACTCAGATTTATGATAGTTTTTATATAAAATTTGGACGCCACCAAATAGCCAGTGCAACATAATGATAAAAATCTTGTACAAAAACTTTCAGATTCAAGACCACTTACAGCAATGGAAAGTCTACTTTTAGGATACCCAAATGCAAACTACCTCACAGATTTGCCATTGGGTAAAAGAATAAAGGGAGATTCCTACATAATCCCTATTAAGTTCTTGGAGAAAAACATGTAAGAGAATATTGTCTATTCCTAAAGAACATTTGACTGCAATAGGACAGGTCCCTAAACAAGTGTGCATACAACCATCCTGTAAATACAGTTTAGTTTTATTTTTCTGTTAGTAAAGAACAAAATCTTTCCAAACCAGAATTTAGTTGACATACCAGAGGGGTTGTTGCTTGGACGTCCATATATAGCGGCCGGAGTGAAGATTCATCAACATGGCCTTTACCTAGCAAAAGACAACACAACAACTCTAAGAAACACACTTTGAAATGGGGGAGGAGGGGGAACAACTCTGAACTCCCAACTTCTTAAACTTCTCACT
Source organism: Stegonotus admiraltiensis (assembly GCA_032468215.1). Classification (NCBI taxonomy): domain Eukaryota; kingdom Metazoa; phylum Chordata; class Lepidosauria; order Squamata; family Colubridae; genus Stegonotus; species Stegonotus admiraltiensis. The sequence goes on along the minus strand of JANHZT010005866.1, from coordinate 54,156 downwards.
GTTCGAGAACCTGCTTCCAAAGTGCAAAAGAGCGCTGCTCAAACGTCACACCTTGCGAGTGTCAATATGACACTCTTTTTTTTTTACTTTATCCTTGTAGGGCAGTGTTTCTTAACCTTGGAAACTTGAAGATGGGGGGACTTCAACTCCCAGAATCCCC
>JANHZT010005866.1:37182-49873 GCA_032468215.1 Stegonotus admiraltiensis | reverse complement strand
GCGAAAACATACATACATACATACAGACATACATACATACATACATATATATATATATATAAAAATATAGAAATATATAAATATATAAATATATAAATATATATATATAAATTAATTAAACCAGGGGTGTAAAACTGGCGGCCCACAGGCTGGATGTGTCACGTTGAGGCCACGCCCACCCCAGGTCCATGAATAGGAAAAATATTGCACGATGGCAACATGATGCTGCGAGTTTGACACCCGTGTATTAAACAATAGAAGGAAAAGGTTGAGCCCACAGCATTCCATAATGAGTAGCCAATCTTTCCCCATTTACCACCACTATTAATTGGAACCGGCCACTCAGGGGAGAAGAAAATTACTGAAGGGATTTTTCTTATTCCCAATCTTCACTGTCAGTGCAGAAGATACAGTAATCAATGGTATAGAAGGCTGCTAGAAACCCAGCATAACTGGAATATGTGTATTTGCATATTATTCTGGTTTATCCCCCTATTATCCTTTCAAGGTAGACATATAATCAGGAAATTAAGTCACTAAGAGTATGGAGAGCCCAGGAAAGTGATAGTTAATTTGAGTTTGTTTGCTTCTCATACTCTCCCAGGACTAAGATTTATTTACATATTTTGGTTAACTGTTCCACGTTCTCTTGATATTCCATCTTAACACTGGTTTAGCCTGCTTTAACGGGATGGGACAAAATTCATGGAGGAACAGACTGTAAATGATCTATACTTTTTAATTTTGATGGCTGCTTATTACTGTGTTGTTTTTTGCCTTCAAGTCAGTATTAACTGCTGATGATTACTTGAACAAATACCTGCAGTTTTCTTGGCAAGATTTTGGAAATAGTTTTCCATTACCTGTTTGCTACGGCTGAGAGAATGATTGTCCCAATGTCACCCAGCTACCTTTGTACCCAAGGTCGGACAAAAACTCATATCTCCTAGATTCAGAGAAAGAGGGAGAGAGAGGGAGAGAGAGAGAGAGAGATCAATGAAGATTAGCTTGTTCTAGCATTATTATTATAAAGCTTCCTGCATCTCATTGTTTACTGGGGAAAACAGAACATCAGAGTTGATCCAATTTAACAAGTTTTTATGTTCTTAAAATCTCTCCTGAATTTAACTTGATTCTAGGGACTTCATGCAATTTTGGCAACAATATGAATGTGATTTGCAGTTGCTATCCTCCTCCTCATTGCTGTTATACTATTTTTAATTGTATGAGATTCTTTGAGGCTCAGAGTAAAAACAAATTCCAACCCTGTTTAGCTTTTTCAAATTGTCCAAGGTTGACTGAGTACTACCCTCTGCACTAGTCTTCCAAGTTATTATTTCAGAAGTGTTTTTTTTTCCAGTAATCGCTTGCTACCTTAATGCTTTACAATCCTAAATCAAAATAATCTTTTTTGGAAAGAATTAATAGAGTAGCTATGCATTTGTTATTATACCTGACGTCCGTAGAGAAGCCAAAATGGCTTTATGTAAAATATATTGTCTTGAAAATCATGCTGAACAAGTTAAGGATAAACTGATAATTCAGCAAAGGATTGATTAGCAGGCTGCAAGTTTAATTGATTATTGACATTCCTACACTTCCGAAGGTTAACTTCCAAATTTCATTAATCATGATTGGGACAGATACTTAATTTATATATCTATTTTGGCAAATATTTGTGTACTGTTTTATAAATGACATTGGATTTGAAGGAAAAGAATAGCAATTTTTTTGTTTCTAGGCAACCATTTACAACCTTTTATTAGAAATTGTGGCTTATGCACAATGATTTGTTTGCGAAGGTCTGATGGATATAGTCATGCATATTTGTGTATTTTTACCAGAAATATGAGGCTTAAATTATAAAGATCTAGCTAAAATTCTCATCATTTTAAAATGCTTCAAAATTTTTAGTAATACAGATAAATATTCCTTCCATTTGAAAATGGGATCCTCGATGTTTAGAAGCAATACATGTTACATATGTGCTCAATTTTCTTTCTAGATGCCTGTGACAGTGGGATCATATGGTCAGTCCCAGCCCAGTTGTTTTGACAGAGTAAAAATGGGCTTCATGATGGGCTTTGCTGTTGGCATGGCAGCAGGTGCACTATTTGGCACATTTTCTTGTGTCAGGTATGTTGGAGACCAAATTCCATAGTTTTATGCAGTGTAATTATGACAGTAAATCATCTTTATGACAAGCAAAGCTGCCAGCTTAGTACAATATGTATATACTTAACAGTCTGTTACCCTGTTTTCCCCAAAATAAGACATCCCCTGATAATAAGCCCAATCGGGCTTTTGAGCTCATGGCAATAAGGCCAAGCGCTTGGGAAACACTGTATTAATAGTATATTAATAACTGAATATCTTAAACTTGATGTTAAGATTTGTAGACTATTTGGATATACTTTTTAAGACTTACCAAATACTCCTAAATACAGATCTCATTATGTTTATGAAGTATTGAATGTAATGACTAAAGGAAATCATAAAAAACATAAATTTGCATAGCTTGAATTTGAGCTGACCTTGAATCCATGTTTTCAGGGAGGAAACGTTCAGCAGGCAACTTCTTTATCCTGACACTTTTTAATCTTCCACTGATTTTGACTTATTTTGAAAAATAACTTTCTGTTAAACATTGTGTTTCTTTTTTAGGCTTGGCATGAGAGGACGAGAACTGATGGGTGGCGTTGGCAAAACCATGATGCAGAGTGGTGGAACGTTTGGGACATTTATGGCTATTGGCATGGGAATCCGCTGTTAACTTGAATTTCTTTTATTCTTTTTTTACCATGAAGACTAATGCCCCTGTTAGTCCAGATCCTGCTATGTAAAATAATAAAACTTTGTATCAGGAAAAGATAAAAGTATCTCAGCCCTTCTTGCTGTATTGATTTGCTATTATTTCTCTTAGCAATCATTTTCTACAATAAACTCTGGATGTGAGCATAAGTGGCATAGTTATGTAAGAAGAACTACATGTCACAATAATTTCCCTTTTTTGGTTGGCTTGGGCTCAAGTTAATATTGACATAGATATCTATCCTGTGTTTATATGCAAGTCCAAAGTACTTGGTAAGCAATTTAAATACCATAGCTTCTTAACAGATGTCAGAAGTACACACACAAGATTTTTGGTATATCATTAACAATGGTTTACTTTTAACACAATTTTCTGGATATGCATGATGCTGAACTAATTTTACGTCATATATTTATAAAACATGCAAGGCTAAACATTGCTGACTGGCTAGCTTGCAATTTAATACAAGATGTGAATGCAATGAGCAGGTGGCACCATAGATTGCTGAAAAAGCTGCAACAATTTACTGGTAGATTTTAGATTTTATTTACCTTATAAATTTGAAAGTTAACTATTAACTTTTTTTCAATGTAAAAAATGAAACGTCAGGTATAGCACAAAAATAGTATTTTTATGGCTTGCCTTGCAACTAATGTTTAAATCAAAAGTTGAGTTGCTTGCCTATCATTTTTAATTCCTTTTATTATTGCAGATAGTAACTACAATAATCTTGCTCCATGTCCATATAGTATGTTATAGCCAGCAAGATAATATAGCTAGCTATGTTGAATAGTGGCAGGTATAAAATCATTTCAAATATGCAACTGATTCCTTCACATGTGCCAAACCTTGATCTTCATACTCACGTTATAAATTTACAACAGGATATTAAAAGTAATACAATAATACTGAAAGGAAAAACTTTCAAGCAGCAAATGTTAAGACTCAAATTACACTTTTTCAGGAATTATTCCTAAAATATTCTCATGTAGAGGTTGGAGAACATTGTGGAGTGTGTGTCTAAAGATAGATGATAGATTTTGATCGATTGATCTCAGTCTGGAAACAGGAGTATAAGCGAATGGGGGCCCATTGTTACATTAACTCTGGATGTTATTCTTTGAGCATGCATGATTTTAAATCAGTTTTTGGTGGCACCTATCTTCAAAACTAGTGGAGATTTCAAAGCACAGGGCTTGCCAGTGGTTCTGTCAACAGCTGCAGCTTCTAATTCCCTTGGCTGGATGTCAGTGCTATAGGATTTCTTTCCATATCTTTATAGCGCTTGCATGATCAACCTTAACACCTCTTCTCAGACTCCAGCACACTATAAAGTAACTGGTGAGATAAAAGGCCAACGTATGTCAAGAATGGAAGAGAGCATGTATGTGAAATTTGATGGGCCTTCGGTACAGAATCCAGGACTTTTATCTATATAGGAGGAAAGGATATCCACAGCTCTAGAATTTCAGCTTTGTGGAGAGCTGCTCTGGTGCCTGGATGGCCCTGCTAATCCTACAATAAAATTTTTAGTCCAAAAATACCTATTGGTTGGAGATGACGTTTTCCAAGAATTTGAAGCTGTACATATGTCAACTAGGTGTCATCAAGTGATTCTAGACTCAATAGGTTTATTGGCACAGGTGATAAAACTTTCAGTCTTGTTCAGGCTGAGACGGTCAAATCTCATCAGTACAGAATCTAATCAGTACAGGGAGGTCTAGGGCAGTGGTTCTCAACCTTCCTAATGCCGCGACCCTTTAATACAGTTCCTCATGTTGTGGTGACCCCCAACCATAAAATTCCTAAAACCATTGAAAATACGTGTTTTCCGATGGTCTTAGGCGGCCCCTGTGAAGGGGTCCCGACCCACAGGTTGAGAACCACTGGTCTAAGGCATCCAAGATATAATGATCAGTTATGGGCATCCCATTGAGTAAATTGAAAAGGGTTCAGTCCAGTGATTTTCCAGTCTTTCCTAGTATTTGATCCAGCTTGACAATCGGATGTCGGTAAGGGGAGACCATCCTGATATAGAACCATAGACTTTGTAGCACTGAAGAACTTCCTGGTGGCATTCATGATTACACTGGAGTAAGTTCCTACAGGTGGTAAATTGCTGGAGAGTACATCTTGGAAATGTTGAACTTGATGTGGGTCTTATGGTCTGATGATGTTGAATGAGTTTCTGAGAGCCCTTGGTTACTCATGATGCAAAGGGCCTGTTTAGGTTGAGGAGTGACTAAATTAGCCTGTCATCTATCTAGCACTCAGCATTTTGCCTAATAGCATGGTTGATGGTGATGTCTTTTAAGATCACACTGACATACTATGTGCCAGTGTTAGGACCTGGATGTACCCAAGTAGTTTTGTACACCCAGGTTCTAATACTGGCATATATTTGACTGTCATAGTTTGCAAGTCTGAACATTGTGATAGTGACGCACAGGTTGTCCTCAGCACATTTACTCAGAAAAAGTAGGCCCTACTGCTATTTAGTTTTCCCAATCCATGTCTCCCATGAACTGTTCCAGTTGTTATCTGTCCTCACTCTAGTTTTGAAGTCACCAGAATGATGAATCTGTCATAAGTAACATACTAATTATTTATTAAATAATTGTTGTAAGACAGAAATATGTAAGGAAGAAACATTTGTAACTGAATTTTCAAATGAAAGCAAGATGATATATTTTTAGAAAAATACTTTCCTTTTAGAGTTTAAAATAGGAATATTAAATTGATTACAGCAAATTCAACATTCACAGTATTCTTCTATTTATAAAGCTCAAGGCATGGAAACTCTAGCCCTCACTCTATCAACTTTTTAGGCAGTATGATATTCAGGCCCACTATCTGAAGATCGTTCTTTATTTCTGGCAAGCATGTGACCTACAATACATTTATTACTGAGCAATACGAATAGGAGAGGCATTTATAAAACCATAGGTATGAGCCAGAAAATAAACAATCTTAATTGGAAAAACACATGAGAATCATGTTAGGTAAAAGAAATACGTTTAAGGTTTATGAAAATTGGAATCAAATTATCTCTCCATGACATAACTATTACTATACTATAAAAAATAAAGCTGTTACGGTATCTGCAATGAGATAACTGGGTGGCTGGTAAGGAAAATGAGTCCATAACAGCATTGGTGTCTATGAGCTAAGGCTAAATTAGTATGTGTCTTAAAATAGCCAGCTATTGATTCTTCTGTCCCTTAGAAAGCTTTGGGTTACATAGTGTTTCTCATAGCAATGATTTTCAAGGCAAGAATGTCAATGGTATATGATGGAAACAAACTGGTCTGGTTGGAATAATGGATATATAACTCCATAGAATTCTTACGTATTTTCAAGATGGGTAGCCCTTCCAACAAACTTAGTATTTTGTAATTCAGCGCAGCAGTAGTAATTTTTAGGGTAAACCTGTTTAAACAAATGATTTTATCATGGCCTGTACCCTGATATCATGGCCTGTACCAACTTGTACCCTGAGAATTGAGCAACAGAATACTGCCCACCAAAATGTGTTAAGATATGCACTTTCTTGGATAGAAATGAGATCTGAAAATGTTCAGTCCCAAAATAAACTTGGAACAAATAATGTACTTTACTCCGTGCTGTTCCCCAGATAACTGATATATTCTACATAGTATGTCAGGAATTTCAATCTGCCAATCTCAAGTATGTTTCAAGTCTGTTTTTCAGAGTGTTCATTATTCTTATACTGACACCCTATAATTATTTTAAATGAAAAGTAGGTAATTGGTTTAAAACATGCAATCTTCCTTATGCAATGAACAAAATATAGTAACAGAGCTCAGAAATGTATTATTTTTGTCATGAGCATATCTTATTTTAAAGAATATTTTGTTTTTAATAGAACTTATGAATGAGGATTTTTCAAGTTTTGACTTTTCGATTCATTAGAAACCTCCTTGAAGACTCAAAACAATGCATTTAAATCAAATTAAATTTGGAAATGAACCAGAAAAATAAGTTTACCTGACCACCAACTATAGAAGAAATAAAGGAAGTCCTCCTCAACTGGCCATAAAAATAAGGAAATATATAGACTGTAGGAGATTTTTCTGTTAAGCATAAGAATTGCTCTAAAATTTAACTATACTGCTGATTCATTTTGTAAACACAAATTAGAAATCAGGCTTCTGCTTGCCTAAAGAGATTTAATGTTGATTAAAGTTAATCTTCAGTTTTGTTTTTTTAAAAAAACCCAATCCTTCGGAGGCCTTTGAGAGAATTTTATTTGAGTGGTTCTTACAAAGATTGTTGCCATATGAAAGTTGTTTGTTGATAGAAATATTAAGCTGTTTTGTCAAACACACTGAAGTAACCCAAAAATATATTTCAGAGCTCACAGAGCTTAAAAAAGAGCAGAGATTATATGCAACCAGACAAAATATATTCCTGCATTTCCTACTTCAACTTTTAATTAAGTACATTCCCTGCAATCATTGGAACTTTAATCTGGAAATGCAGAGATAGCTTTGTTTGGAATTCTAAACACACCTTACACCTTATTTACAAGAAACTTTTACAGAGACAATCAAAAGTTACCATCTAGAAATAAAATCTTCTAATCCTCTCACTTTTACCAGCTGTTCAATATTACATGAGATCAGATGACTGAAAATTGTTCAGTAGCCTCTTCAATTTTCAATCCATACAAAACACACTAAATATGTCCAGTTAAATCTGATTTTAACCTTTAGCAGAGCATCTACATTTTAATAAATGTAAAATGCAACTTCTGCATTAAAAGGAAGGAATTTGCAAAACATTAAAAATGTCCTCTCCATCTTTTTACAGAAAAAAAATCTTTTCTATAACCTATGTCTGTTCCTACACCATACTTTAGCCAAAAGTCTAAATGTACAAGAATTACAAGGCAGAACAAGTAGTCAGCTTTGTTTACAGTGGGAATGCTAATCATGAGAATAATCACAGCATTCCTGCTTATTATATATATTTCTTTAAAGGTAACAGGAAATGTACACAAAAGGACTTTACATCTTTTTCCTTTTGTTTTCATCTAAATAAAGGTAACTCAAGTCTTCCTTCAAAAATAGCTATGTACAAAACTGACTCAATCCTCCTTCATCGCCGAGTTGGAACCAAGAGCTGGGTTGCAGTCATAGAATCTGGGAAAAGATTATGGTATGTTGGAAGAGGAACATATGCTGCTGTGATCATTTTACCTGTACGAGAAGAAAACAAAGTATTAATATCTAATAGGACAAAGTACAATGCCTATAAAATATAGGAAACAGCTTCCAGCTTTATTTTAGATAACTCAGATTACTATCCTACAATGAATATCCATCATTCAGTATGACTCAACTAAAACCAAAACATATTCAATATGTTTATCACAGTCACAAGACCCATGCGAAACATTTATTTAAAAAACAAGTCCTCAGGAGATAAAATGTCACATAAGATAATAAAAAAAGAATTTAAATGCTTGTAATAATTGGACATTTGGTTCTCATCCATAAAGATAAACCAATTTGTACTAAGTATGGCAAAGATAACGTAGGTCACACTGCTCAGTAAGTAATATTGTTGTGCCCTTGTGTAGAACTCTGGAATTAGCAACCAGGTTTCATGTGTTTGTCCAAGTCTCAGGAATATGTAAAATAAGAAATATTTCCTTATCTACCTTATTGACTAAATTTCCTTGAGGCAATTTGTCACAAACAAGACAAATTATACAAAATAGGCATGATCAGAGACAGTCTTCAAATCAATTCCTTACTACTTTTGTTAACTCTCCTAAATTTGGAATTTTCAACTTATCTCTTAAACTACCCCCTGGCCTAGCAGAAATCACATCAAATATTTTTTTGTTTCTTAAAGTTTTCCTTCATTTTGAAATGCAACTTCCATTGGCTCTTGACAATATGTGTCACTCACCATATGGTTATGAGTTAAAAACACTGAAAACCAAATTTGGGGAATGTACTTTTACATCATTTTAAGAACACCTTTTCCTAGACTCCCGCTCCTGGCCCAAAGGAGTTGGTGATAGTAGGGCAGATACTAACAGAGAATAGAAGATGCATCTGAAAGAACAAATTTTCCATCCCTAATCTATATCTATTAGTCATATTATAACCATACTATGTTATATTATGACAATATAGTAAATATTCACTTACCTGCAAACCATCTTCCATGTAATGCATTGACAGCTGCAATTGCTGCAGCTATTGAAGGGCATTTGACATACACATTGCCCTGAAGTAAAAAAAAACAAACAGTATTTACAAGACAGCCCATAAACCGTTTCCTTACCAGATTCCTCAATGCCTCCAGTAACAAGAGATTTTGATGTACTGCCCTCATCAATAAAAGTCCTTAAAAACTCGGAGAAATATTCAAAGAGGAAAGAGGTGCACCACCACCACTACCAGATCATGTCACAACGGATACTATCACCCCTTGTCCTGATGAAGAGTTCACCAGAGCTTGAATCTAATCTACCATCTCAGCCTGGTGAGATCGTCTGTTGCCATGAGGTGAACGAACATCAGTATGCTCATGTTATCCAGTTATATATCTTCATCCTGGTGAGCTTAGTGATGCTGTTGATGTCCTCTCAGTATCTGGATGGCAGGCAACAGGCTTACATTTGAAAGTAGACTATATTGAATTGTATAGCAGTCAAGCTTCAGCAGTTGACCACAGGAAAAGTTTTATGGTATTTTGTGCTTCATAAAATGTTTTTTAAAAATGTAAAATATATTATTAAAAAAATTAAATTTCATGGGAATCATCGATCCTGGATTTCATATTCATTCTGCAAGTTAGCCCGTGAGGTACCTTGGTTCAAAACGTTTTGCCCTACAATGCATGGTTTTGCCTCATTCTACCTAGCAATTTATTTTCTTCAACTATTTGTTCTTCTCTATTTTAATGCTTAGACAAACATATTTAATTGATGTTTTTACTTGCAAATCAACAGGCCTTGGCATAGAAAGTTTAAGAAAAAATCAATTGGTAAAAATACTTTTGTCTTTGCTAATTGCTTTATTTTAAAAATAATTTGTATTGAATCATTAACAGTTAAAACACCTAGCACAATTTTTTGACTAAGGCGAAAGCAAAGAAATGTATCTTAAGTGTATCTGTAGGAGATAACCAGGCTGAGCCTGAGGGAAGGGTCAAATGTGTCATCACTCTCAAGTCCCAGAAGAGATCTAAATCCAGGCCACCTTGAATTCTATTGATTCTTATCTACCATCTATTTGCTTTGATTGTTAGTAGTTCAGATTCTTGTAGAGAGCATCAGCTTGCAATAAACATTTATATTCATTTAAATTGCCTGGACTTCCTGATTTTCTCACACTTGACAATATCTCATTTATTTGCTCATTAACCGAATATACAGTGACCATTCAATCCCATCTAATGATTTTAACATCTAATCTCAGATAAACATCTGGCCCCAGCATTTTGAATAAATGCTAAATGTTGAAGTTTTTCAATACTTGAGAAGAACAGTGCAATACAGAGCTTTTGAGTATAATCTCCTGAAGTAACAGGAAAATTAAAGTATAAATAACCACTGTATACTGTATACTGGACTGTTACTGACATGCCTGTTAGAAGTTGGAAGAAAACTCTAGGACTTATGCAACCAAAAGAAATGCAAGACTGTGGAGACCCCTCTTCTCAAACTAGAAACCAATATTTATAGGTAGGTTGATCCACTCTATTTTGTTGTTAGTTGAAATATATTTGAATTAAAAATGGTGATTTTCCCCCCACATTCCATAAACTTTATATTGAATTTTCAACATTGTAATATTCATACAATTCTACATTTATGGGATAGAATTGGGAAGAGAGAGAGAAGTCAAAAGCCCAATAGAACATCCAACTGAATACAGTTTGATAAGCTTAAAATTGCTATGGACTGTGAGAAGAGGAAATAGTAATTCAGAAGAGGAATGACGAGATGAGCAGAGACTGACCTGTAGTTGTCACAGATTAAATAATATGGATAGGTATAGCTGGCTGCCACTTAAAGGTAAGTTGCCACTCAAGGACACAGTAACAACCAGGAAGACAGCCCCAGTAGATGTATATCACAAAGGTACACAACAATTACTCTGGAGTGGTAAAAATGGTTGTCCCATGTCAATTTCTTTGAAATTAAGAGGATGGAAGAATGTAATTTGGGTCTTGGAAGAGACAGAGACTACACAGTGAAAGTTTGATGCTGGTAGACCATGTATAGAGGAAGTATGATCTCCTGGTTCTGCGGAACTTTTTAACAGCTGGTGGTTCTATCTATCTATCTATCTATCTATCTATCTATCTATCATGATTTTATATATTTATATATATAGCACTTAGATTTTAAGGTATATGTTGCAGTGGTTCTTCTCTCAAGCCGGTAGTTCCAGTCAGTAAGGGAAAGATCATATCCCCAGGGCACTCCAACATGAAGAATCAAGAAGCATGGATTTTCAATATATACTATTGACAGTACATTATCTTTACTATTCAATATTTATATGAAGCTATTGGGAAAAATTATCCCGCAGTACCTGTCTATGGAGATTCTCAGTCATCCAGCCAAAGGTGCTTTTTCAAAAGGCAACTGGACTTTCTTTGTTTTGCCTTGAAGACATTTTGCTTCTAATCCAAGATTCTTTAGAACTGAAGATTCTTGGATGAGAAGTCAAACATCTTCAAGGAAAAACAAAGTCCAGTTGCCTTTTGAAAAAGAACCTTTGGGATATCCACCCCAGTACAGGATGAGATGCTGTCAGTACATTATTGATCCCTAGACATACGTACATCTCTGCTCCAGGTTAGGCATTAGCTGTGAATAAAATTCTATTCTGGTGCTTGAAAGTAGTTAGATACTGAATGGGAAGAAACAGACTTAGACTGTTTCTCAAAGTGGCTGTTGATTCAAAAGCTTTGACTTCTAGACAGTCATGCTCTATTATAACAAGTGGACTTGTCATGCAGTGTTCTCCTGGACTCACAGCTCCTGCTGGAATATTAGGTGGAAGTCACGGTCAAAGCTTTGGATTTATGGAAGCTTTTCTTAAATTTAGAGATTTGTTGACAGTCATGACTTCTTCATATCTAGATTTTTGCAACATAGCATACATGGGTTGCCTTTGATGATAAAACTATACAGCACTTAGAACTGTGTTATCTCTGCATTGAAAGGGTTTTGTAGATGAAATAGATGTGTGATTTCACTGTTTCCAGTCCTAAGTGTAGGTGGCAGTCATAATGATGTTATGTTGGATACTATTTTATTATATTTGTGTCTTAATTACTAGAAATGGGAATTGTTTACATAGCAAAGTGGCATAAAGCACAAGCACAAACAAATCAATGTTTGCGTCACTTCATATTAGAATACTTTAAAAAATAGTGAAAAAGAATCCATATATTGCATACATTAATAGCATGAACACATTTATAAAACTTTAAAGGGCCCAACCATAATGCTATCATTAGTTTTTTTTTTTCAAAAACATACCTGAGTTGAATTTTTGTCTACATAAATGTGGACAACACCTCCATGCTTGTTACATTCTTCAATCACATCATCTTTAATTTCTGTATCCCAGCCAGCTTCTTCTTCACTGCAGAGTAAGTTAAGAAGACAATAAACTTATGTCTTAGGCATTTGATCGATTAAATTGGCAATTTTTATTTAAAGTATTGGAAAAGTTACAATTTGGGGGGTTTTTTATACAGTCAATTAAAGCAATATATCAGAGACAGACAGCGCAATTAATTGTCAATGGTAGTTTAACAGAAGGTTTTAAAATTGAGAAAGGGACAAGGCAAGGATGTCCTTTGTCTCCACTATTGTTT
>JANHZT010005866.1:8020-18844 GCA_032468215.1 Stegonotus admiraltiensis | reverse complement strand
GAACCTAGGATCACATTTGTATATTCTACAAATGTGGCATAGTAGTTAGATTTTTAGCCTCTACAAAAGCAGTATTTCACCATTACTATAACTACTTTTTCTCTGCCACAAAGCTACTTATCTTTCTGAACTGGATCCTTGACTTTCCCAGTGTACAGGATGAGTAACTAGAGATGCATTAGCAACCTTAGTTTAACCACAGAGCTCCAAATTTAAAAAAAACTGTCTTAACAAAAAAAAACTTGTAATGAAGACAAGGAAGCTACTGGGATTTGAGTTAATGCTTTCTGTAATAACTTCCAACATTATGAAATAATTAATGCCCTGTTTAAACTAGTTTATGTCTATTTCTCAAAGTGAAACTAGCCTACACTGGGAATAAAACCATTCCATTATATTTTGAAGAGTAAGAAGCTCTATTGTATTCTGAACTTCTACAATTAGAAATTTACTTTAGCTGGAGATTCGCCTATAAAAATTTAGTAAATTATTTCCCTTCATCTTTAAACCACAGAAATATTTTTTTTAAAAAAATACAGCAACATTTATTCCAATATGGTAATATGGCCTGCAAGAAAGATATACAATTGAAGGACCTGAAGGAAAGAGGGAGGTGTTAAACTTTCTACTATGAAAGTCAGAAAACCATCATAATTTCAAGTTGAGAGTTATTAATATTTACCTCAAAAAGCAGTAAAACTATTACTGTAAAGCTCAGTTTTCTAAATGGACACTCAGTTGGTGAATTTCATATGCAAATGCAAAATGTGAGTTTGGACTTTTTCAATGTTCATATCATCTACATAACTTTGTAATCATTTAAACTATGTAAAATGTACATATAAATACGTCTTGAGTTAGAGACAACCCTTCAATTAGCTTCATGAAATTGAGATTATGTTGTATTGTAAATGTTTTCTATCCTGAAAAAATGGTCTTTTGTTTTGGAGAGAAAAGGGGACAAATGCTGGGAAGGATTATGTGAAAATGAAAACATTCAAATGTTTTCCTGCTACTTTTTTCCTACTATCTTAACCAAACTGAATAGTGAATTACAAAAACTGAAGAAGGGAGGTTAGACATCCAAAGTTATCAATCAAAAATGTGAATGCTTTATTAAGCAGAAGTACAGTATTTAAAGAGCCAGCAAATACTTACTTCTTACTTCGCTCTTCATGTCCATTGGCACTGCTCAATTTGTTCTCATCCTAAGCAGGGTTGATAGAAGAACATCATGAGGACGAAGTGGAAACATTTCAAGTGGTCAAAAGGGTAATGGGGACAGGGATAAGAAAATACAAAACAAAAATTTAATACTAAATTTTACATTCAATATGGAATGCTACTAATTAAGGTAGACTTTTTAACCACTTTGCTGCTTACATTTAAGACATACAACTATAAATAGAAAATTACTATTTAAAAATGATTTAAATTGTACAAACTTTCTTACAATGAAATAAAGCCATCCTGCAGTTTCCAGCACTGAAGTGGTTAAATGATAAAATATAAAAAAGAAATATCAAGTTTAAAAGCACATTCATATGCTATAATCCCTTTTGACCAATACCAAGGCTATATTTCTGCCTAAGCCCCAAGTGACCAAGCTAGCAGCCAGCCACTATCGATTTCCTGTGACCGATGCCATTCCTGAGATCTTCGCCCATTTTCGTTGGAGGGTTGGGACTGTAAGAGCTTGATGCCACCTCTGTCACACATCTCGCCCTGAAGCAAACAGGGATTCACACTGCTTTAGTAATGTCGACTCCCAAGTCATTCATCAAAAATCCAACCAGTCCAGCCTAAATATTTCCTATTTCCAAACCTGTTTACATGGAAAATATCCATGTTAAACTAGCATACAATATACTTAACATTACAATTTATATTCATTTCAAAATTTTACATAAGTACTAATTACATACTAAAACATGAACATTTAAAAGGTTACAACACTTTTCCAAATCTCATACCGAAGAGCTGCACTAAATATACTCCAAAATCAACTAACAGTTGCTGTTATGTTTATTGTAGTTATCACACCAGTTACACCATGAGTTCAACTGCACATTAAGTTTTAAATGTATATATATATATATATATAAATTTGTGAAGCCAGTGCTACTGCATGCATAATTTCATAGTTTTATGAAGATCTGGTGAAATCTATATATATTTGCTCCTATTTAGTTCTGAAGCTAGGTACTCAGAAGCGCAGAAAGGTAAAGATTTCTAAGAAATTACTAGATAAAAAGAGTACTCTGTCACAATGAATGTAGTTCGAAATATATTTCATGTTTACTATGATGTGAACTATTCAGGGATCCAAGAATTTTGGAAACAACTTTCACATAACATTTTGATTACTGTCTGGTGTTGCTAAAAGATTAATAACCCATTCTTTAAATAAAAAAAAAGCTGTAACTCCTCCTGCATTTAAGCAGACTAAAGATTTGCTTGTCATGAACTTAGGGAAAAAGTTATTCTTGGAACCCTGCTGTTTGCCCAAACCATTGCATTCACCTTCTTGGTCTATCAAAATTGAGGTGGTAGTCTTTAGGAGTGCTTTTGTTCGTTTGTCTGTTTTACCTAGGGGGACCACGGTACAGCGATACGTCACTCAATTACTACCTTATGATTGACAGTTCACACTGGAATCAAAGGTGAATTCATGGGAGTAGAGGTGAGATATCGTTAGGCAAGTCTACAAAGAGAGATAGATGGGCATTTATTCATCACGCTGAAGTGAAACTACTGCACAATATAATTACATTAACAGCATTTAGTTACTGGTAAGATACACGTAATGCATGTCCAATAAGATAAATCATGAGGGCTCCAGGGATGTTAGTTTATAGTTCAGCAGTAGTTTCATGAATAATGCTAAATGAATATTGCTAAAGAACTTGTTAGCATATCTTCTCACCTTCTTAAAGGGGGCTTCAAGCATTGCTTCAATATCAATATCATCAGCCATTTTTCAGGACACCTAGAAAAAAAATAACAAGATCTTTTAGTCAGGAATCTACTTCTGTATTTGTGATCAACTTAAAATTTAGTGGTACCACATTTCCAAAGGATGGTGCTCTAGAAATATGTACTAAGTACAGCTAAACTGAACTTATCCATGTATTTAGTACTTTTCTTTCAAAGAATGAGTCAGTTCTTATTTTAGAAAGTACTTCATAAACATGTACTCTACACAACTTTTTTTAATGAAATGAATTTATGATTTTAAGGAGCCACAACAAGGTTAGGGGGAAAAAATCTAAAAGTAGATTAAGAAAATAAATTGTTTACTCAATGTGATTACCAATTTATTTTTAAAAAACCACATCGTATTATCTTAATATACTGTTGAATTTCTATCTGTAGATTTCACAAAATTATTGCTTCATGTAGCTCATATTGCAACTGTGGTATAGAATGTCAGCTTCTTTGTTCCATACCAAACCTAAATTTTAATCATGAGCAAGCAATGCAAAGGATACAGATCTTAAACAGCCCATAAAAATCCTGTACTGAAAGTAGATAATGATTTTTAAAGTCTGATCAAGTTACTATCTTTAACCACTGGGATTTGTGAAACTGTGCTCTTGGTGGTGGTACACCACCTTATGTTCTTCTAAGTAAACAAAATGAATGTTCATTATCATTTTTGGTGAAGTCTAAATGGTTCCTTACTTGAAGAATCTATTCATCTAACATACTTCCTTGAATTTTATTTCAAATTTAACTCATGTGATGCTATTGCCTTACCTCCAAGATGTGGGAGAAACATCCCTATGATGGAAAAAAGCTCATTAGAGCTTCAGATTGGAAGTTCCTCATGAATTTGATGATTTCCTAATTCCCCGAAATCTGCCATGAATCATTGACTCCTTGGGTCAAAAATTCGAAACAGATTAGTCAAGCTATCTTAATAACCACTTGTATGGAATTAGTATA
Organism: Stegonotus admiraltiensis; assembly: GCA_032468215.1. Taxonomy (NCBI): domain Eukaryota; kingdom Metazoa; phylum Chordata; class Lepidosauria; order Squamata; family Colubridae; genus Stegonotus; species Stegonotus admiraltiensis. The sequence goes on along the minus strand of JANHZT010005866.1, from coordinate 14,896 downwards.
GATTCTCAAATGCAAACTTGTAATATAAGCTTCCAAGTTTGTCATAACAATTATGACCAAATACTTCAGTGAAATGAAAAGGTTACAAGTGGCAATCACTGTATATAAGATGAAACCAGAAAACATTTCCAAGTATGGAAATTGAAATACAGCTGTGCATATTATCTTGCTTTTTACTACTACATTTTGAGAAAATAGTGTAAAGACAGAATATGTGATGAAATGCATGCTCATTATTGAATTCAGGTAATATGAAAAGGAGATCTGCCTTCTGTTACAACAACAATTATATTTCTATTCAGATCTCCTATATAATGTACCATTTCAAACTATTGTAACACTTTACTGTTAATTTATAAAAATTGCTGTAACAATTTTTCACCTTTTTCAAACACTAAAAATGCATATGACACATATACCAAAGTGATTATAAAATCAGCATTATTACGAAGTTATTTGGATCCAAAGTGAGCGACACATTTGAAGAATGTGTCCAATATTAATTGGAAATATATTCATTTCACTCCCAGGAAAATACCTTTGAGTAAACAAATCTTTTACTCAGACTGTCTGGTTATTGTGAGGCCCATAAAAAGGCACAACAAACCCCATGTAAAGGCACCAGCAAGCCTTCTTACATTTGAAGATTCATATCTACTTTGGACCCAAAAAGTTGCATATTGCTATAAATTTGCCATTTAAGTCAAGTCCAGAGAATTTCTCAGGAAATCTTTCAATCAATGTAGAATCCAGTGTAATGAAAGAAATATTAAAGTTGCCTCAGATGATCACCTTCTGTGTCATGATACTCAATTTATAGAACTACTGTGCTCATATATTATCTACCTCTGAACAAATATCTACCAGAAGATATAACTGCTACTGCTATGTAGAAAGCAGTATCTTCAAAAATCCTGTATTTAAGTATCATCATCCAGAATGTTCCATTAAACATTCACAGCCCTATAGGAAGAAAAAAGAAGCAGTACTATGTAGAAAACATTTCTAAGCATGTCACAGAAATAAAATTAGGGATACACTTTCAAATTATGTCCAGCAATTGATTAAATCTGTAGCAAATAACTTCACACTGGCATATTTGATAGTAGAAATGGTAGTAAGAATATGACTTTAAATCAATAAGTTGCAACACAACTTATTAAGAATCCAAAGGTCATAAACCTGTTGGAAAACTAGCAACTAAACCTAGCAAATGCCCCAGTTCTTGATATTTGGATGAAAATATAACTATTTGCAAAAAACAAAACAAAAAACTAAACTAAACTTTTAAGTTTTAGTATTTTTACAAGTAGCAAATTGTGATTTCTCATGCTACATTTTAGGTTGAAATAAAGTACACCTGAACTTAAAAATACTTTCAACACTGTCCTAAGTAATATGGTGAATAAACAGCATGGGATAGGGGAATGTGACTTTAAACAAATACTACAGAGTTTGACACCAGACAATTTCGCAAACTCACATTAAGGGAAATCTATCCTCAAACAAAAACAGTATTGGAAAATCTGCAATTTTATACATGGAAAGAACAGAATTTATTAAGCCCCCCAATTATGCTCTAAAAATTTATTCTATCTCTCTTTGTTTGAACATATAAAAGTTCCATAAGGTAATCTGACCAACAGACATTATGAATTACAACTTTTAGAGATGTTGAAATAGGCCTACATTACGCATAGTGCCCTATATTATAGAGCAGTTCAAAGATAAATTTAAGAGCTTCTCAAGCATTTAAGAGAAATGTCAGTTATTCACAGAAATATGGAAAGAAAGGGACTGTTAGAAATGCTGGCTTTCATTACAGTAAAAACAGCACAGCAGAAAATCTAGCAATATTATAAGTAGTATAAGACAGCATTAAATAATATGCTCATAGAGAATAGTATCATTTATCCAGTACTGTATCACTTCAATGTCTTTTTTTACAGAATGAGTTACAAATAATTTTAACAGAAAGCAAGAATGTGCAAGTATTATAAATTGAATACTTTGTTTTTGAAAATTAAAAATTAAAAAAATGATCTAGTCCAAACAGATCAATTCAAATTACCTAAAATTATCCAAGTAAGCAGGAATATTAAAATATACAGATTTAGTCTCCTAACAAGGAAGTCAGAACTCTGATGGTATTCGCTTAAAAGCCTGCTTTCCTAGGTTAAAATATATATTATGACTTGTATGTTACAGAATGTATACACTGTAGCTTTTGTACATGTGTGTGTGTGTGTGTGTGTGTGTATACACACACATATACACACATACACCACACATATACAGACACACAGAGCACAGATATTTATTTTCCATCTATTAAAGATATACTGATCTGACCAATTAAATGCTAGTTTTGCTTCTTGGCAATCTGGCCTTTTAGCGTAGAATCCAAACAGTTAATTAAAACAAAACCATATAGATAATGCATTTTCAGAAGCAATATCTAGTTCAACAGATCATAATCCACCATAAGACTTAGCACAGTAATCTACAATTCACACAAGCAAATTCAGGTATAATTATCTAAAGAGACCTTGCCCCACACCCAGGTTGCAACAAACTACTGTTGAAACTTTTGTGCATTTCAAAACTAGGTTGTGACTTAGCATGCCTAGGTTAACTACAAATTAAAATCAAGTTTTTAAGCAAGATGAGTTTTTTCTTACTAAACACTGTCTAGTTACATGAGTGAAATATTTTCAAATTGTCAAGCAAAAAATGCGTACATTTACTTATTTAAAAAGATCTACAAAGAACTACACATTTTTGGGAAACAAACCACGTGTACGGATTTAACCTCTGCAGATATATACCGTAGAAAGTCCCCCCCCAGCTGAACATCTTCGGCCCAGTAACTATTCAAAAAAAAAATACCACAGTAGTAAACAGACTTTCTATTCTCCTTCCAGTAGTTATTACGATGGCTCTTTACTAAGCGCCCTTATTCTCTGGGGTCATCAGCCTTTCGTTAATACACAACAGCACACACTGCGAAGTTTTAAGGCCCTTCCCGCGAGAATATCTAAAGCAATAAAGAAATAGTTAGGAATCTTGTGGCGAAATATATCCCGATCATAATCATGAGACTCAGGAAAAGCTCTACTCCACGAAACCTTCCGCGCGAAAATAAAAACACCGATTTCCAAAACTAAACCATACTATTCGACTTCCCTCGTTTTTTCCCGCCACCCCCGGGCATCACGTAGAGGCCTGTACACCCACCCACCCCACAGGAGCTGGGACTTCCAGTCCGGCTGTCCAGACCAGAATTAAATCAGAGACAAAAAGAAATGGGCCCGCCACCGAGAAGGCCTAACGCAGACACTCTTTAAGTCTCGCAGAACCTTCGCTGCTATTTCCCCGGAATAGTTCATAAAAGAGAGCCGTCAAAAATATGGAAGCTATTACCTGCTCTGCCGGCCTCTCGCTTCTGGCTCAGGTGTTTATGAGGCGGAGGGATACTGCCACGGCCGTCGTTTGCTTGCTCTGGATCCAAATACGCGTGAGGAGAGGGGTGCTGGCCCTTAAACAAAAAAATTATCTCAGCAACAGGAGCAGGCAAAAAAAGGCTAGACTAAGAATGACCTCGAAAAATCAGTACGAGCAACGCCAAGGAAGCTTCGCAACAAGAACACACGGACTCCGCTTTAGCAAAGGCGACTGCTCCCTGAAATGGCGCCCGCCGCGTCCTGATGCTTGTAGGAGGATCTGTGTTGCCGCTATGGGGATGCCCAGACCTTGCTGCACGGGCTCTCGCGAGACTTCCGTACAAATCGATTGTGCGTACTTCGAAATTCTCGCGAAGAATGCGTATCTCGCGAGGAAGATGTTCGAAGAAAGCAAATTCAACAACTCGCAAGAGCGGTACGTCGTCTATCAAACCGCATCCAAAAACGAGGTCTATTCTCATACGTGGTCAATATTCTCGCGAGAAGTTGTGTAATTTTGCGCGTCATAAAAGAAGGGAAAAACATTATGCTCTACGTAGTAGGTGGAATGGCTTGAATTTACGGATGCCAGTTTTAAAAACGGTTGAAAAGGGTTATATGTATTTTAAAAACTGTACGTTCTGGGTTTGATAGAGTTGATTTTCAACGGTTTATTTTTTGGAAAATGTGATTGTAAATACTGTGAGTACATTGCAAATCCTAAATAAGTAATTGCTCAGTGAGACATTCATGGAATTGCACATCGTTCAACTACCCTTAGTTAGGTAAACAAATACTACAATTACATATAAGTACAATTTAAATAAATGGGAGAAACAGTGCATGAGATGTTCAACAAGTTATTCGCCTGTGTGGAAAGTTAGCATCCACCCCTCTCCTAGAAGAATGAAATAATTCTAGGAAATATTAAAAAGGCAGAATGTTTCCCTGGATGAGAAAAGGAGAAACATGTTTTTAAAGACAAAGTGTCAAGCTTCCAAGGAACATGTTCCATGAAATAAAATTCAAGGCATCCATTTTCCATTAGAATCTATTTATTAGGAACATATCAAATTGGCAAGGACTTGGTGTAATTCTGACTCTGACCCAGATCTGGAATTACACCCAATAAAAAGCAAAAGACAGAAACATCCTCCCTGAGTCACAATCTCCAATCAATTCTCAGGCCATGAGTCCAGTGACTCCAAACTCTACCTTCCTACAGCTGCAGGCATCTCTGTTCCCATGGGAAGGAATGCCACCTAGACATAACATTCCCCCTTTATAACCTCCCTCTCAACAGTTTGAGAGTGGTGAGGCTGAAGTAATACTAAATTCCATTACTAGCAAACCTACAAGCTAAGAAAAGAATAGACAATAAAAAATGGCTACACATATGTCATCTTCAGGGTCAACACAAAAAGGAGCTCCCTGCAGCTCCCTGCCCCCAGCAGATATTTGGTGAGCATTGACTGGGCCAGCCTATCTACAAAGCAATTGGACCTTCAGCTCCAGGGTGATAGGATTAAGACATGACCTCTCAGGACATAATAGGATTAGCCCTCTACCCATCTAACAGCAGGGCTCCTTGAATTGCAAAATCACCTGGGGACATTATATCAGCCCAAGGTTCCATCAAACTTGATTCAGACAAACATGACTCCACATGGGAGTCTGACTACAGCAACCAATAGAATACATGCTCTTGCCACAGGAACAGGAAGCTCAAGCTCAATGCCCAAGAGAGGGTATAAATAACCTTCACTCTCAACATGTGGTCAGCTACCCAAAACCACATGTACTTGGTGGTTCTGCTTCACCATTAAATCATTTTTCCAATCAGCCTTCATGTTTCCAGTGTCTTTCTCCCCACTTGGAACTGAACCCAGATGGATATTTCTTCCAACACCTGAATTATCTATCTATCGACCTGAAAATTGAACAGGAACAAATTTGCTTTGAAATGGTAAATTAATTTGTTATATTCCATCAAATCGTTATCAACAACCACACAAATTTTCCTCATGATAATCTGTTCCCAAGAGACAAGACCCTTCAAGTATTCCATCAATACACCTATCGTTGCTATAACTGAATCCATCCACCATGCTACTGATAGTCTTCTTTTTCCTAGATTCAGTGGTGAAATCCGCCCAGTTCTATCTGGCTTGCTGAACCGGTAGCGTCGGGAGGCTCCGCCCACCCGCCAGGATGTCGTCATGTCCCTTTTTTACCTTCTGCACATGCGCAGAAGGTTATGTGCATGTGCATAGCATGCATGCACATGCTCCCGCACACTCCCGTTCCTGAACCGGTAGCGAAGGTAAGTGGATTTCATCGCTGCCTAGATTTATAATTTACAGTATTTCTTTGCCTAATGTGTTTGTATATTATACTTTGAGACTAGCTGTCCTCTAAAGGTGCTTTTTTATTTTCCTTGAAGATGTTTCATTTCTCATTCAAGTTTTGAACTGAAGAAGCTTCTTGGATGAGAATGAAATGTTTTCAAGGAAAACAAAGTCCAGTTGGCTTTTGAAAAAGCACTTTTGGGACAACCATGACCTGGATGACTAAGAATCTCCATAGACATTTGAAACTAGCTGTTTACACATTGAGTGTGAACTCTGAGTTGATTAATGGTATTCTGAGAAGAAAGAAGACTTCTTGAACATCAAAGTTCAAAAGCATCAATAGTCTTCTCATTCTGTTTCTTCAAACTCCAGGTGTGAAAAGAGGAGCTGACAAATGGCATCAATGCTCCCATGGGACTGGAAGTTATGTTTCTATGAACAATGGAGGATGCTGTGGTGCCAGCACTTGCTCTATGATCTTTTCAAGTGCATCTTCCATTGCTCCCAGCTCTGCAAGCCTACATTTGACTCTGTCATAGAAAGCTTTCAGTCCCATGGGAGTATTGATGCTGTTGGAGTAAGAGACAACGAAGTGCCAAATTGTATCTATTATACATTCTGCTAAAAGTTTCTGCTGGAAGTTCTAGAGTGGAAGTCAGGAACTCATAATAACCTCTGCCTTAGATTAGTCAGATTTAAGCAATTATTGTGACAATCCAACCCACAGAATGCTCTGTGCCCTGACTATAGGAATTCTGGTTCAATATGTTTTGCTGCCCAAAATGAACTTTGATGACTTTTAATCTGCACTGGACTTTGACCACACTATTGCTTACTAATTCTATTGTGTCTTGTTCTGTTACTGATCCTACAATGCTAGACTGCTTTGAAAGTACCAGCATAACACAATATTTCTTGTCCACAAGTAGCATGAGTTTGGTTACATATTTATTATAAACATTTGAAGTGGAAATAGAATTATAAACCAATTTTTTTTTGATTTTATTTTATATGCCGCCCTTCTCCGGAGACTCAGGGCGGCTTACAATGCGTTAAGCAATAGCCTTCATACTTCTGTATAT
>JANHZT010005862.1:88035-100770 GCA_032468215.1 Stegonotus admiraltiensis | reverse complement strand
GGAAATATAATATTCTGCCTTTTTAATATTTCCTAAAATTTGATTCTCTGACTCAAGTGGGTGCTAACTTCCTACAAGAGTAAGGAATGACATCGCAAAACTGATATATCTGTGTGGTCTTGGAAGAATCTCTAGCAACCAAAAAGTCCTGACAATTGCCTCAGTATCTTCAGAGGGTTTTTAAAATATATATATATATAATAAGTTTATCAAGAGAATCTTTAATAATTTGGTATATGATAGAGACAGCAGTTTGGTGTGGTTAAGGCATCAACCGAGTTCTAGTCCTACTTTAGGTATAAAACTAGCTGGGTCACCTCGGACTAGTCATTTTCTCTTAGTCGTAAGAAGAAGGCAGTGGCAAACCAGTTCTGAAAAACCTTGCCAACAAAACTACAGGGACTTGTGCAGGCAGCCTCTGAGAATTGGACATGATTGAACAGAAGAAAAAATCTTACTGTCCCTGTGGAATAGGGAAGCTAAATATGTATTATAAGTGTTGTACTGCTGGAAACTGGAAAATGTGTAAATACTTCCACAGAGTCCTCTTGCTCTTCTCAATGCTAGTGGGAATATGATTGTGCTTTAACTGGTTTTTCTAGACCAGTGGTTCTCAACCTGTGGGTCGGGACCCCTTTGGGGGTCAAACGCCCCTTTCACAGGGGTCGCCTAAGACCATCAGAAAACACATATTTTCAATTGTTTTAGGAATAATTTTATGGTTGGGGGTCACCACAACATGAGGAACTATATTAAAAGGTCATGGCATTAGGAAGGTTGAGAACCACTGTTCTAGACTGACTTGTGCAATCCTTCATTCTCACATATTATTAATATGTATCCTATCCTTCCCTTCCCAAGAAGTGAATGCTGTACTATAGCATACAAGTAGTCCTCGACTTACAACCACAATTGAGCCCAAAATTTCTGTTGCTTAGTGAAATAGGTGTTAAGTGAATTTTGCCCCATTTTACAACCTTTCTTGCCACAGTTGTTAAGTGAATTACTGACGTTGTTAGTAACAGTTATAAGTGAATCTGGTTTCTCCATTGACTTTGCTCGTCAGAAGGTTGCAAAAGGGGATCACATAACCCCTGAGACACTGCAACCATCATAAATATAAACCAGTTGCCAAGCATCTGAATTTTGATCACATGACCATGGGGATGCTGCAGCAGTTGTAAGTGTGAAAAATGGTCATAAATCACTTTTTTCAGTCCCCTTGTAACTTCAAACGGTCACTAAATGAACTGTTGTAAGTTGAGGACTACCTGTATTATACCCTCCTGATTTCTTGTAAAAGAACAGGAAGATTTTAATAGTGCCACTGAAGGAAACAGAACCATTCATCTCTTTGGGTATTCATTAATACAAAACTAGGTTTTCTCTGGGCAGAGCAGTACAGACAAATGCAGATTATGCATCTCATTTGTGGGAAAATATATCTAAGAAAGTTATCAAGACTTTTTTATATGGAGTCACAGTATTACATCATCTTGCTGATTGCTGAGCATTCTGATTAAGAATGGCTCTTCAAAGTTTTGGGCAGCAGTTCTTTCTCACCCTTTCTTTTCTGCGATATTTGAAACTGGGAATGTCAAGGTTTGAACAAAGATACTTTCCATATCTTGTTGTGTATTCTGTTACCAAAGTTGCAGGGAAAAAGATCTGAACAATGGATTAAAACGGCCAATTACATAATAGCACAAATGATGTATGTTCTGTCAGCCACAGATATTTGAATGTTGGAATTATTTAATAGATACCCATTTTTTCCGATGGTCAGTTAAAGCTACTATATTTTTTGGAGTATAAGAGATACTTTTTCCCCTCCTAAAAAAAGAGGCTGAAAATTTGGGTGTGTCTTATACTCCAAATGTAGTTTTTTCGAAGCTTTTTTTCAGCCCTAACGAGGTGCTAGCAATCTCTGCTTCCCTGCTTTGCCTGCTCCCTCCCACTCTCAGCTGTGAAGCTTTTTTTCAGCCCTAAGGAGGTGCTAGCAGTGAAGCACTTTGCCTGGTCCCTCCAAGTCTCAGCTGTGAAGTTTTTTTTCAGCCCTAACTAGACGCTAGCTGGGTGAAGCGATCTCCCTGTGCTTTGCCTGCTTTTCTCATTGCTGCTTCCTGTCAGCTGTGCCTTAAAAGCTGTTTTTTATCCCCAAGCAGGGGATAAAAAAACCAGCAAACTAATGTGTTGAAGCTGACCAAACTAAGGACGCTAGCCAGATGAATACCTGGTAGGCAGATTTTTTTTCCCTATTCCCAAAAACTAAGCTGCATCTTATACTCTGGTGCATCTTACACTCCGAAAAATACAGTATGTTTTATTGTGTCAGTGTGCCATTAAACTCTGTGATGCCCAGAAACAATCTGGTATATCCGTTTGTTATATTCAGTCTGGCTTTGGGATTATTCTTATTGAAAAAAGGTTAAAATCTGTTAGAAGTACAGGTAGTCCACCGAATTATGTGTGTAATTGAGCCCACAATTATGATCTTAAGTCGAGATGGTTACAAAGCAGCTCACCATGCAACCAGACCTGATTTTGTGAGCTTTTTTATGACCGTCATAAAGCAAAAGCTGCGGTTGTTCAATGTTATGGAGTGGGTTTTGCCAGTAACCAGAAAAATGCCGATTGCCGCAAAAATGTAAATCATAATCATCTGACTCCAGAGAGCTGCTGTAAATGTGAGCTGGTTGCCCAGCACCCAAAATGTAGTCAAGTGATTGGGGGGGGGGGTGTTTGGTAACTTCAAAACAAGGTTCTAAGTTCTATTTTTGGGTACATTGTAAATTTGGTTGTATGTCGAGGACTACTTGTAAAGGCAGTGCAGTAAGATGATCCTTTGATTTTTTTTGTTTGGAGCCTTCTTTAGGCTTTTAAAAGCAAAAATAATAGAAACACTCAAGTTTATGTAAATACCAAACATCTTCTCACCACTCTTTTTAACCTTCAGAAACTAATCTCTAAATTCAGGTCTTTCATGTGTCATGTCAGATTATATTGTAAATCTGAGGGGTGTGTCACATTTCTTTGTTAACTGATTTAGGAGGCATGGATTATTTGAATAAATTCTAGTAAAATTGGGTAATTATTTCTGAATCCTCTTTCTCACACTTATCATTTTTGTTCATATTTTAAGATTTTTAAGGAACTCTACTAATGTTAGGGATTTTACCTAGACTCTACTAATGCAATCCTCTATGTACACTTACTTCTATGTACATAAACATATGTATAAGTTCCATTAAGTTCAATGCTACCTACTATTAGTAAATATTAGATAAGTTAATGGTCTCTGGAACATTTGATTCAGAGTGTAATTTGTGTCAGATTCTGTGCCTCCTTCCTGCCACATGACCCCCTGAGTGTAATAGTGTTCTTCAGAGCAGAAGGCCAGATCCTGAAACTTGTATAAATGTTTTTCACTTCTTCTGGGCTCACATTATGAGGATTTTAGCATTCTAAGAACTTTTAAAGTTGGAGTTCTTCCAGTGTGCGAGTAGGATGCAAGTAGGAGGACTCTATTGTTACAGAATTAGCCAGGTTTAATGTTGTAACTTCAGATGAAGGAAGGAAGACAATATCAGTAGGATATGTTTTCTAGAACCTGTAGATGCCAGTAATAATCCCTTGTGGCTTATATGTGCGGGCTGATTGCATCTTACAAATTGACAGCAAATATTACAAAAGTATTACATAACATTTATCACTACAAATCTTAAAAGCTGAACGAAATCGTTAAGGCTGCCATACCTACAATAAATCTGTTGTGGTTGCTAGGACTTATTTGATGTGCCTAAATGGCTTAAAACTTGGTTTCTGTTTGCTTGTCTTCTTGAATGTAGGGTAATTCTGTAAACTCAGGTTTATAGATTAGCTTTCAGATCCTGGTTTCTGGGAATATACAATAAACCACAACTCTATATTAGAACGTAAGGGCCAGTTTGGTGTAATGGTTTGAGGTACCAGTTTAGAAACCGGGGGTGAAATCCAGCAGGTTCTGACAGATTCTGGAGAACCGGTAGTGGAAATTTTGAGTTGTTTGGAGAACTGGCAAATACCACCTCTGGCTGGCCCCAGAATGGGATGGGAATGGGATTTTGCAGTATCCTTCCCCTGCTACACCCACCAAATCATGCCCACAGAACCGGTAGTAAAAAAAAAATTGGATTTCACCACTGTTAGAAACCAAGACACTCTGTGTTTTAATCACTCCTTAGGCACACATCCCTGCTGGCTAAGTAATTCCTTGTGGCCAGTCAGTCACTCTCAATCCTAGGAAGAAGGCAGGGATCAAACCGCTTCCAAGAATGATGCTAAGGAAACTATGGGACTTGTCCAAGCTGTCACCAAGAGTCAACACAGACTCAGGAAGGAAGGAAGGAAGGAAGGAAGGAAGGAAGGAAGGAAGGAAGGAAGGAAGGAAGGAAGGACAACAAAACATAATGTTTACTTCTCTCTGCTTTATTTGATTGCCCACTCATGCTGGTGAGACTACAAATGCTGGAGCAATGCATTTTTATATATAGAAGTGTAATAAGATAGATTATTTCACTTAAAATTGTGTGCTAATGTGGCCAGTGTCTAATTCTCCATTTGTATTATTCCCAGCAGAAAAATCTCACATCAAAGAAAAAATATGAATTTGAAGATATTTTGGAAGAGCGACGGCAGTCCAGCGACCTCAGATTTGCAATGAAATGTTTTACTCCTGTTGTTTATAAAGAACTTTCTCCCTGCAAGCCAAGTGCCATTAAAAGTATTGTTCTACAGTCTGAACAGGTTCAGTATGTCATCAAGCAGGTGTGTCAACCTTTTATCTGCTCCCCTTTCAGTTGTTTATTTGTCAGCTGCTGTTTATAATGATTTGAGCAGTAACTTTGTTATCCACAAATATCCTAATAATGAAGTCTTATCCTGGCTCCCTTGGTTTTTTTCCCCTCTCTTCAAGATTTGTGATAAAACTCTTCCTTGAAATAATTGTGCTTTTTCATTATACTTTTGAAGCTCCCTAAAGACATATTTCCAAATCAGGGAGATTTGTTTGACTTGTGCTGATTTAATTTATTAATTTTGTAAAAAGTTGTTTGGAGATAATACCACTCAAGGAGATATATAGTTCTAATGTCTTGGTAATGTCTAATGAGGCTAGTCCCAATTCTTTTCTTGGGTGGGATACATCCATCCATACAGCTGTTCAGACCAAAATGCCAGGAATTTACTATAATTATATATCGTATTTCTTATATATGATTGAATTTTATAGTTCTTTTTGCATAAACCGTAGCTGTTATACTCTATTCAGAGTTGTCTTAAGCAGTTTATACATTCATAAATAAATGCATTAAAAAGACTTTACTGTTTAATCAACTACAGGTAGTCCTCGACTTATGAACACAATTGAGCCCAGAACTTACGTTGCTAAGTGAAAAATTTGTTAAGTGAGTTTTGTCCCATTTTTACGATTTTTTCCTGCGACGTTTGTTAAGTGGATTGCTGCAGTTGTTAAATTAGTAACAATTCTTAAATGAATCTGGCTACCCCATTGCCTTTGCTTGTCAGAATATGGACCCCCAGACAGTGCAATCATCATAAATATGAACCAGTTGTCAAGCATCCGAGTGTAAATCACTTGACCATGGGAATGCTGCAACGGTCATAAGTGTGAAAAATGGTCACAGGTCACTTTTTTCAGTGCGGTTATAACTTCGAACGATCAGTAAACAAACTGTTGTAAGTCGAGGACTACCTGTAATGAAAGTTAAGCTTATTAATGGCTGCTATTAATTTATGGTGATTATGTATCTATTTGTCCAGTACTAGTTGTTGGGAAAATGAGCAGAAAGCACTGTTATTTCTGATGTCCTTTTTATGGGTTTTAACAGATGTTTGGTGGGCCTCCCTTGGGCAGAAATCTAGGTTCCAAAGTTTTGCTCTGATTCAGCAAGTCCATAAATTCAAAATATTTGAGGGATGTCTTTATTAATTAAAGCTCTTGATTTCTGTGCGTAGCTATCAAAAGAGACTGGTGAATCCCTTGATATTATTCAAGAAGAGGCATCAGAAATTCTGGATGAGATGGGACACAGCATGCATATGGGAGCTATTCGGTTTCTTGCTTTCATTATGAATAAAGTCTTTAAACCCCTTTTCAAGAACGTGTATGTAAATGAAGATGGCTTGCAAAAAGTAAGTATGTATGAAAACTTCCTGATAAAATAGCATTTTATGCAAATGCAATCAGGGTGAATTAATGCAAGAATCGCTAGTTACAGTAAGCTTTCCAAATTACTTGGGTTGTGCATTTGCTATCCCATTAACATAGTCTTCACTGAAAGTTGTTATTTGTTCTGAATCGTCATACCAAGATGCAGAACAAGAAACTGAAAGAAATGTGACTGTAGATGTCCATATGCAACAATAAATAAATTAATTTTTACAAAAATTATATGCAGTTCTTAATATGGGATTGGAGTAAACTGCAAAATAATTCCAAGGGTGTGTTATTGCTTTAAAATGTGTGTTTCACTACTGACAACTATAAAGGCATCAAAAGTAGTAACCTATCATCAGCTTGTTTGTTAGCCATCAGTAAAATCCTAAAATGCCCATCTTTTCATGCTGTTCTTAAACATGCCCCACAAAGATTAATGCCCTGTTTTGATTAGCTCTCTTCTACCATTGCCCAGCTACAAGATGAGGCCTAGCTAACTTTGATTTAGAAAGATAAGTAGACTCAGCTTTGAAGGATGAGGACTTTGATGGGATGTTTAGGGCTTTAGGTGAGACCAGGTAGCCAAAAAATAAAAATCCAGAAATCCAGGTAAACCACTTATTTGTGGTGCCAGAAAATGGTGTAGATGAGACTGTGTAAGTTACTAGAAAGCAAGTTATTTCTTTTCCTACCTTCAGAAATGATAGTTGAGGTGAAACACTGAATTCATTTTTACTCTAGCACATTTCTGTTTTAGTGCAGTGTAGTCTCTGCCTATAACAGATGCCTAAGCAGAGATGATTCTTAAAAAGGATTTCTTTATCCCAAACAGGGAAAGTCTCAAGGTATAAACAAACCAGACTCCCACAGCCAAGTATAATAGCTTCTGGGAGATAGGTCTTTGTTTGCTCAGCGTTGTGTAACTAGTTGGTAAGTACTTGGAAGATTTACCCAGCTGGTAGAACATTAACTGAAGGAGAGAAAATTTCAGTAACCAATTATGTGACTCAATCCTTTTTTTTTTTTTGAAAAACTGTAATTTTTCACGATGCTAGATATATTAGTAGTATCACAATTGTGCTTAACATTGAGGGACTGTAGATAACTTTGTGGGGCATATAAGAATAGGTATAGTGGATGAAGAACAAGTAACAATTATGCAAACACATTTTTTCTTGTATAATATTTCTTTAGATACTGTAGATGATATCAAAGTTCCTACAGTTTTTCTCTATATGCAGAGCAACAGCAAAACAATAGGTATTTTAAGGTGGAAAAAACCCTATTAAAAAGCAAGAATTAGTTTGACAAATGAAGACAACTGTAAAGGTGGATGGAGTTAGTGAGAGTAGTTACCATCTAAGAGCCTGTAGACAGCTCTGTCACCTTACAAATGGATAGATCTATTCTGGAAGTATGTAATTATGTCATGTTTTCATCATAAACTGAAGCAATGCTAATATTATGTGGAACTGTGCTTTAACATAAAAATTGATACTTTAGGAGTGTTTCCTCTAACAGTCAACTTTTTCATAAAAAAGGTTTTTTGCTTTCTTAAGTCACATGTTGAAGCTGAACTCATTTTCTCTTTTCTTTGCTTTATCTTTCCTGCTTTCTAAAATAGTTTTCAGCACTATGTGGGTAAATTGGTTTGTCGTAGTATCAGGTGTACTAGTAAGAAAATGATCAGGTGTGCCTGTTCTATTTAACCACACCTAGTCTATCAAAAGATAAACCTAGAATTAACCAAACTCATAGTTAGAAATATGTGTGGAGGATTTCTTCTTAAAAGTATTACAAAACTTGGTTGCAATTGGAGCAGATCTATAAAGTGAGGGGGGATTTATGCAAGAGGGCTTAATTTTGGAGTGCTGTAGGCTTATGTCTGTAATAGAGCTGCCCCATTTCTCAACTTCTTATTCCCTCCCCACCTCCATCACAAAATTTGCTGGGGAGGATTTGAATATTTGCATGTGGAAGATTAATTGATAGATGATATTGAGTTGAAAGATGGAAATCATTGTGTTTCAGCAAATGGATCCTTTTCCAAGCACATTTATTTACCTGATCTTGTATTTTTTTTTGTCAAAATAAGTTGGGATATGAAACTGATTAGTTTCATATTTCATATTGGCTCATATTCATATTTTCACAGGAATATTTAAAGATGGGAATAAGGGACAGATTGATAACATTTTAGAAGTGTGGCAATCACTGTAATCAAAGATTTGGGTTGAAATTGTCATTTTCAAAAGTAAAACTTAGACATAAAGTCATTCTCAAATAGGGTTAACAAATAGATTGGATTTTTAACATATTACAATTGTTAATTAATAAGGTACTTGTGTCTCTCACATGTAACCTTCATCTCTATAATTATCCTGTGTTCCCTTCCCTTTTGCCTACCTCATTCCATTGTACATCCTACATTTATTATTTATTATTTAAATTTGTATACCGCCCTTCTCCCAACGGGACTCAGGGTGGTGAACAGCCAGATAAATACATATAATACAAAAATTAAAACCATATTAAAAATATTAAATAGTTTGGCCCAAAAATTTAAGAAACTCTTCATGGATCTGATGAAGTGAGTCCCAGCTTATAAAGCTTATGTCTTTTCATAAAATTTGTTAGTCTGATAAGATGCTACCAAACTCATTCTGAAAAATGATCAGAGTAGACCATGTTTTAATTATGTTTAAAGTTTAAGTATTTGTAAATACTCTTGACCGTGCAGTTTTCTTGAATTCTGAACCAGCCACACCTGGAAGACACCAGGCTGAGAAAGGCTAAATGTTTGTAAATCACAATGTTCCATATTGAGTGATGAGACAAACTTTGCTTGCTTATGCTGGGAATGTATGGGGATGCTTAAGTTTATCGATCTATCGATCTATCATCATCATCTATCTATCATCATCATCCATCCATTCATCCATCTGTCACATTTTGGAACCACCTATCTTCCCACAGAGGGACTCCTTGTGACACCCTGTATTTTCTTACCACATGATCTCATTTAGTAGTTAAAGGTCCATATTGCTGATCAGTGTGATTTTTACAACTAATATAAGCAAAGAAATTACCCAAGTTAGTACTCAGATCATTATCAACAAGACACCAACAAGTGTCTTGTAGCTCCTTGATTTTAAGAGATATAACTGACTATGAAAAATATACCCAGAGAAATAGGTAAAAGGCAGCAAATAAAATAGCTAGCTACAGAACAGCAAACCTTTTACAAAGCTTTTACAGACATATAGATGCACTTCATTCAGGACATAGCCAGAACTTGTTTTTGTTTCCTAGTTTATAATCTAAATTCTAAAAGCATTGGACTCTGACCATCCAGTTTCTATCAATCTTTGTCATGGAATACTATTACAATTTAGAAAACTATCTGAGAAAGGGTCTGGCTTTCTTATACTAAACAACCTCTGACCCATTGGATCATTCTTTCAGATATACAGGTAGTCCTTGACTTACAGCACTTCATTTAGCGATCTTCAGGGGCACTGAAAAAAGTGACTTATGACCATTGTTCACACTTAACAACCCTTGCAGCATCCCCATGGCCACTTGATGAAAATTCAGATGCTTGGCAACTGACTCGTATTTGTGATGCTTGCAATGTCCCGGGGTCATGTGAACACTTTTTGCGACTTTCTGACAAGCAAAGTCAACGGGGAAGCCACATTTACTTAACAATTGTGTTACTAACTTAACAACTGCAGGGATCCACTTAACAACTGTACCAAGAAAGGTCATAAAATGGGGTATAATTCACTTAACAAATGTCTCACTTATCAACAGAAATTTTGGGCTCAATTGTGGTGGTAAGTTGAGGCCTTCCCCATTAATTTGTGGGAAGGTGTCTGACAACATTGTAAATGAGGGTTGTGTGATCCCAGCAGCATGGCGGCAGCAAGGAAATGGGAAGAACTTTTCAAAATTTCATTTCCATGGGAGTAACAGGTCCCAACATGTTGTAGGTTATCTTATTTGAGGTGCCTTGTTTGAAAATGTTTTGCCCTATGTTGCAACATTTTGCCCAGTAAAGGTTACAGACACAAGAGTTTTAGTAGTATATATGACAGACTGGTACTAAGCACTGTTCTGTACTTCAACTGAAGATTCAATGAATTAATTTGAACTTTGGACAACGCAACTGAAATCACCCACCATTTTTTCCAGATAGAAATTATTGGGAGTTAGTTAACACAAAATACATTGCATGCTGGTTTGGGTGGGAAAGCAAAATTTTTAAAAATCCAATCAAAGGAATTGTTATCAGTGAAATATGGGAGAAAAGAGTTGTGAATTATAAACACCCCATAGTTGTTGTCCTGTCAAAGTACAGAGCTAAATTCCCATTTTTGCAGGGATGTTTTTGCACATTTAGTCCCTATATAGTGGTTGGTTGTAAACAGAGTTGCCCTGTGCTAAGATGGGCGGCCAATAAATTTTATAAGCTGCGGTGGCATAGTGGTTAGAATGCAGTACTGCAGGCTACTTCTGCTGATCACCTGCTCCCAGCAATTTGGCAGATCTAATCTCACCAAGCTCAAGGTTGATTCATCCTTCCGTGGTCGGTAAAAATGAGGACCCAGATTGTTGGGGGCAATATGCTGTCTCTGTAAACCAGTTAGAGAGGGCTGTAAAGCACTATGAAGCAGTATATAAGTCTAAGTGCTATTGCTATAAACAAATAACTAACATAAACAAATATGCCTTCTGAATTCTAGTCTTCCAGAATAAATTTTAGATTAAAGAGAATCACATGTGAGCAATCATTAATGGTACAGGATTGCAGGTAGACGTAGCCCATGGATTTCAATGCAAAATGTGCATCTCTTCATAAAATTAGCATTTTAGCTTGGAGAAAACAAATGGCATAGTTGTAGTATGTGTTTTAGTAAAACATTGCTTTTTTAAACAAAAAGTCATTCACAATGTCTCTTAAAGTTAAATAACATGTTGTGTCCTGTTAGTTACAACAGGCAATCCAAGAACATCCCGTTGTCTTGTTGCCCAGCCATCGAAGCTACATGGATTTTCTCTTAGTGTCCTACGTGTCATTTAGCTATGACTTGGCTTTGCCCGTCATTGCAGCAGGAATAGGTAAACAGTTTAATTTTCTTAGAATTTGCTTTTAATTCCCAGAATTTTATGTTAGTTAAAGCTGGCTAGATCTGACTATTATAAAACTGGATTGAAATTTTTCTTCTTTATTTATGATCTCTGTGTGTTTGTTGTAAATCATTATAGTTCTGGGTAAAAACCCCCAATGTTTAATGTTTTAAAAAACATTAAAAAAAGGCTGAATTCACAGCCCTTCCCCTGTTCTCATTCATAGAAAACAGAGTAACTTGTTTTAAGGTAATTCAAATTTATGACTGCATGTAATCCATATTCAGAAATTACTTCGAACTTCAGCTTCTAAGATATATGAACTTGTAAACTTTAATAAAAATGAGATGCAAATGATCACATAATGCCACAAATAGATATAGAAACTGAAGCTCTTCAATAACTTTTTGAGCACTTTGTAAAGGTACAGTATAAAATTGAATATGTTAAAAAGTTTAGCATGTTCTGTATACATACATTTTAGCTTTTTAATGGAAATCTGAATTGAAACTAACTTTGATTTAGAAATATTTAATGGCAGTTCAGACTTTATTTTAATGATAATCAATTGAAGAAGCAGAAGCTATTAACTAAGCAGGGTTTAATTGATAGCCAGCTTCTCAAGGCAGAGATGTTAAGTTAGGTCAACAACCATCATCCATGTTCAAAATCAAGACACGTAGCCCAAAACTCATTTGAACAGTAAGATAAGTAAGGGAAAAAAGGGGGATATTATAATGGATATAAAAAGGGGATTTTTATTAGCCACGCTGTATCTTATATATGCGTATAATTAAGCCATGCAAAGTATCCAGGAAACTGTACTAAGATCTAGCAAGTGAGTCTAACATAGTCTTTCCTTGTTGGCAAGATTCTATTAATGTAATTTTACAATAAGGTTAGAGCTTTTGGACTATCTTGCAAGACTGACAATGATTGACTTCTTTCATCTATCTTCTGTGCTTTTGCTAGATTTCCTTGGAATGAAACTAGTTGGTGAGCTGCTTCGAAAATCAGGTGCCTTTTTTATGCGACGTACATTTGGTGGAAACAAGCTATACTGGGCAGTGTTTGCTGAATATGTCAAGTGTATTTTAAAGGTGAATAACTTTAAAATAGCCAGTAATGTTGTGTTGGTTTTTGCTAATAGTAGATACTTCATCGGCAATATGTAAATATATATTTGTCTTGAACAAGAGATTCCTTTTAATTTTAGATTTTGAAAATCAGAGTTACGTGTTTTCTTCTTAAGTAAATTTTACAGTTACCATGTTTCCCTGAAAATAAGACCCTGTCTTATATTTTTTCGAACCCTGAAATAAGCGCTTTGCCTTATTGCCATGCACTCAAAAGCCCGATTGGGCTTATTATCAGGGGATGTCTTA
>JANHZT010005862.1:65448-76249 GCA_032468215.1 Stegonotus admiraltiensis | reverse complement strand
ATTAGTGCATTCCAAACACTCTAAATCATATTCCTCTTATCAAATCCCTATGAAGTGGAGAAAAAAGCCTCCTCACAACACCACGGCCATAACCACGCCCCCAGCCTTCCATCCTTTCTAAGGTGGGTAAAATGAGAACCCAGATTGTGGGGGCAATAAGCTGACTTTGTATAATATATACAGAAGTATGAAGGCTATTGCTTAACATATTGTAAGCCGCCCTGAGTCTCCGGAGAAGGGCGGCATACAAATCAAATCAAAGCAAAAAAAAAAAGGACTGTACTAGTCTGAGTACATATCAGATCTAATGTCTTTTCTCTTGAAAAACAGGTTTTCATTTGGAGATCTATAATTGGATTCTATTTCCACCATATCATCTTGCCTCAAATGTAGAGCTTGGCTTTGTTTATGATAGATTAGAGCAGTGTTTTCTCAAGCTTGACATCTTTAAAAATGCATGGACTTCAAATCACAGAAATCATATGCTGGCTGAGGGATTCTGGGAGTTGAAGTCCACAAGTCTTAAAGTTTGGAGACCCCTGGTTTAGAGTATATGAGGTAGCTGGGCTCCCAGAATAGTAAATGCTGCTAGTGGTTTTCAGGATTCGATTCCTGATTTCCCACCCTCCCTCCAGTTACCTAAGTAACATTTATTTGTTTATTCATTCGTTCGTCCGTCCATCCATCCGTCACATGACTCTGGGCTTTAATAAAAAATATTGAGATGTTAACATGATCCGTAGATTTGTTTTTTACACTCTGCATTTTGGTTGACATTAGAACAAATTATAGATGTTACATTTGAGTTTACAGCCACTAAAAAAATAATAATAGAGGTTTATTTAATCTCTAGGATTTTGAAGAAGGTTGTTTCTTGCTTACAAAATGTGGAGCCGTTCAAGACACACCACAGCAAATCTTTGTCACAGAGAAAGGAAATACAGTAGTTACTTTCTTCAGTGAGATGTTTAAGCCATTTGTGGAAGGTTATCAGGTATGGGTTTTTCGACGTTCTTTTCACTAGTGATCATCTTTCTTGTGAGGAGTGATAATAAATATTACATGTCAGTGCTGAGCTTCTATCTTTAACTCTTGCAAATATATTGTCTCCTAATTCCAATAGTTTTTGTGTCTGTAATACAAATATGCTTTCTGAGCATAAAAATGAAGAAGAATCTCAAAGTCTATCTTGAAAACAAGATTGCGGAGTTTTACGGATGAGCAAAAAATGAAGCAAAAAATTAGCGTTAAAATGCAAATATTATATCTAGCATTGAGTTAAGACGTCTGGCAAGTAAAGAAGCCTTTGCCCAACAATTACAGTTCATCAAGTTAGGAGAGAATATGAATTTCCCTGAGGAAGAGTTGAGGGCAATGCCATGAAAAAGGCCTTCTGCTTCCTTTTCTTCTATCTCATTTATGATGGCCAAGGCACCTAAAGAAGGGCCCCGAAGTGATGACCTTGATTTACAATATATTCAAATGAGAGCAGGCAGTTTTGTAACTTTTTGGATGGCTGAGTCTTTAATTCTCACAATTTCATGCTGTGCTGTCTACGTTTGGTGCTTAACTCCCAATACTACCAGAGAGCCACCATGTGACCTATCATGGCTATATTGTTTAGGGCTTAATTTTAAGTTAATTCATTGAATGATAATCTTTTACCTCCACTACCACCATTTTTCTAATTTAAGCAAGGCAACTGTAGTATTACCAATGTGCTCTAATTGATTAGCACAGATATATTGAAAGAAAAATGAAACTCACACACCCTTTTATGTAAGATTGCATCACTTCATTAAGCTGATATTTTAGATATAATTGAGCATTATTATATTATAGGATTACAGTGTATCCATGATGCAGTGAAGTGAATATTGAATGGAAGGGCTGAAACTGTTTGACCAAGCCTCTTTCTATCGGTCTTTCTGGCTTTTTACTTATCCTTATATCACTCATGACGCAGACAGTTCTTGTTTACAAAGTGCTTTGTAACATAAACGTTCCAGAAACAGATTGAGGTATATAGTATGGGAAAATTTCCATTCAAAGAAGAAAGACAAATATATTTTTAGTGGGAATTTTTTTTTTTTTGAAAGTAGCTCTTAACCATCAACTTTTCAACTCTTTTAAATACGTAGAAGTATTTTTCAGCTCAAATGTTTTCAGTTTTGTTGTGTGCCTACCTTCCCGTAAAAAAAGAACAGTGGCTATTTTGTGATGAGCTTAGTAACACCAATGTAACATGTGTTTTTCTTAGATAATCTGCAAATACCTTTTTAATGAAACAAATGAAGCCTTTACCGAGAAGCACTTTGTATTTGGAGTCCGAAGCTTTGCTTCCCAGCTTCTGGAGACAGGTGTGGGATTTGGACATTACAGTGCTATACTGATGTTAGCTCTTAAATAGAAGGACCACATTTTTCATTGTCTCCATTCCTCCTGTTTAGGGAGCACTCAGTGTTATGAGGTCCTATCTTCGGATATGCAGAAAAATGCTTTGGCTACTTTTGTGCGGCTAGGCATGGTGTCCAGAATGAAAACGTGAGTATATATCTGGAACCAGGGGCGGGTTCTACTTACCTTTACTATCGGTTTGCAACAGGAACACGCACACACGCACGCTTCTGCGCATGCACAGATCGTCCATGATGATGTCTGGGCAGGTGGGTGGAACTCCCGCCACTATTATTACTGGTTTGCAGAACCGGTCCAAACCCACCACTGTCTGAAACTCAACAAAGAAGCTGAATTACTATCTATCTCCTAACAGTAGAAAATACTCAGAAGAAGGAATGTAATTTTATTACCATTCTACAGAGCGTTCAGTGCTAATTACAAAATTGAAAAGAACTCTAGTATGGACCTTGTCCAGGTCCCCTAGAGCTGTAGCTAAAATCATGAGCATTTTTCTGCCCCATGGAGGGAACTTTCCTTGCCCTGTTCTCACTTTCCACCCAGTTTTGGAGCCATTGTATTTTGCAGTACAATATATACTGACCACAAAGGAGATTAGGTAGCAAGTTTGTATATGTTTATTTTTTTTTCTAAAGATTTATATTCATTTGATCCCTTCGTGAATCTGAGTGTGTACCGTACAGTCAAGTATCCATGAAAATGATGATTCAAATTTTAATTTAAAAAATATAAAAGTTACAACAAACCATTAAAAGACTGTGTGAATAAGGTTTTATGCCCCATCTTAAACTGTAGTAAGGAGGGGCTCACTTCTCCTGGCAAATTGTCTTATTGCCTGGTTTGTATCATGGACACAACCATTTCTGACACGAAATGCAAATCCATGGCAACCTCCAAAAGAATATACCTTCTTATGACTTGGGTATATAGGAGGAGTAGGCACTGCGTAGAAGCAGGTGTTCTGTACCTATAAGCATGGTTGTACATCTAATGATTGGACTGAAACTGAAATATTTAAGAAAACTGCTAGTTCCTGCAAATTCTACCACTACTGGTGCTACCACAATCTGGAATATCAGATGTAGTAGAGAATCTGGGAATTCCATGTCAGGAAAAGTGACAGCTCTCTTCAGTGGTCCTAATTTGAAAGCCAGAGCAAACACTCAAGTATGTATTCCATGACTCACAGTATGAGATCAGATGTCCACGATTTGACACATATATAATGATCTCATGAAGGACAAAATTCAGAGAGTTAGCATGTTTATTCCCCACAGATTTTGGGGCCATATTGTAGATGAGCCTTGGCAGGTAATAAAAAAAAATGACATGCACTACAGATGGGGTATTCCAAACCCTTAAATCAGATAGCAAATATTACCTGTAGTGAATTAATTGCTTAATACCTTCTGCAGGCTGAGCTGTATTTACAAAGTATTGTAGCCAAACGCATACCTGGAGCAAGTATTAATAGCCCAATATATTAATATATGGTAACATAAAACATCTTATTTTATTTTTTAAGACTATCAAATGTTATTATATGGCATTAGCATCTGCCTTACAATAAAATCTGTGGCTCTTCAAAATTTCTAGTGTAGGATGTTTATAATTTGTAAGCTGCCCAGAACCACTTCATAGGGAAAACGGGAGTCATGAACATTTAATAAATAAATAAAATTTAAAAGATAAATAAAATACATTGATCTAATTATTTTGCAGAGTTAAACTAATGACAGTGTCAATACTTGACCTGAACCATACCAACAAGTGTGGCAGGGATTCTGATGACATCATGAAATAGTTCAGAGGATAAATGTTTTATGTGCTATTTGTTTTTACTTTTAGATAATAAATTAATAACAATCCCCCAGATTAAAATGAGCAGTTATGGTTGTTATTACTTTTCTTTTAAAGAGGCAATAAAGTTCTAAGTTTCAAACAGTAAGAAGCATTACCAGCTCTATCGATGTGCTAAATGATGTATTTCAGCATTTAATGTCTGGAGATTTTTGCACTGTTGGCATGATTAATAATGTTAATGTTGTTGCATGCTCAGAATAGAGAATTCATAGTCCCTTTTCCCCACAATAAAGATTGAATGTTACAGAACCTCATTCAAATTCTTTCTCTTTCCCTTCTCACTTCTCACTTCCACCCCCAGGAATGATGGATTCACTTACAGAGTAAATAAAGAGTCACTGGCTAAGACTGCAGGAATGTTTGGTAAGTGTGTATCTGAATAAATTATAAATCTTCCTGCCTTTCATTGCATCACTCTGTTTATATAGATTGTTCATTTTATTCCATGCAAATAAAACCAGTTTTAACTGAATTGTTATCATGTCATTCACATAAATTAGGGTGGAACACCTTGTTGGCAATGTCCAACATTCTTACCTGTGTATAGCCACAGTCCTATACTATTCACATTCTTAGTTTGTCCTTCCTGTTTTTTCCTTCCTGTCAATTAGATAATGAGTGGAATTTTATCATCAAAACAAAACCTTCTTTGTATTCTGCATGTGTTTGTAATTTGGGATGGTCATATTTTAAGACCTGATAAGTATAAACCTGCATAATTGATATATAGAAACCTGGAAATGGGAACTATGACCTAAGATAATTTTGTTGATATACTATTATGTCTAAATTTTAAAATTGTTGTTTTGCTGTTGATGAAAAAAAACCCACTACAAGTTAGAAATTTGATTTGAAAATGGATACGGGAGGAGATACTGAATTACAGAGAAGTTGGGGTGGGGAAATTTCATCAAATGGCTTATTTGCTCTATTTGTGCTGGGTTTTTTAAAATGTAATAAACCTACTACTACAATTTGTCGAGCTCATGGCAGAAAGCACAGAAAAGTCCTTCTCTAATGGGTTCCTATGGTAGCCTGGCATGCCACAGATTGAATGTGGCAGGAGGCACTTTGGGTATTGTAAGGAGATTTATTATCCATATTGACAAAGCTGCTTCCTGTAGTACTTTTTTGTAAAGCAACCGACAACTCCTAAGGAACATAGGAACTTGTGAAATGTCCCTAAATTACAAGGAATGGTTTATCCTTTTGGAACTATTTTAGGGAGAAAAATATTTTTTAAAACTAATAAAGCCAGGCTTTGTACAAAAAATTAATAGTCAAAAGCAGTGTGTTGACTCAGAAGACTTCACTGCCTACATTTTTATCTTCTTGAGCTAAGACATGGATTTCATATACTGTATGTGCACCTTTGGCTGCTTGATTGCTTTGATTCTAATAAATAGACAAGCTAATAAGGAACTGGGGCTGTCTGTTATAGAAATTTAAGATCAGTCTAAAGTTAGCCTTTTCCTTGAGAGAGACAATAGTGTGGGCTAAACTTCCTCTCTGACTACTAATTACAATTCAAAATTTGTCTGGGTAGATTATTCCATTTTTATAATATTACTTGACTTCCATGACAAAACAGGTAAATAATTCATAGACTTGCTAATGGTAGTGATCGATAACAAATACATGCTAATGACCTTAGCAGTGATCAAGAGTTTTAAAAATTCTGGATAAACTTTTAGGTCTGTACAGCTTTAGAGGATTTACATGCTATGAATGTATTTTTTTTTTATTGTAAGCTTTTGTCTTACAAATAACTCCAAATAAAATCTTGGAAATCTACTTCCTATTAGTGCAGGCAGAGTACTAAATTATATCAACTAATACTTTCTGGTTCAGTAAAAGTTACTGAACCAGAAAGTATTTTATACTCTGTTCATACTGAATTAATGTTTGATCCTATAGAACCGTGATGGCGAGCCTATGGCATGTGTGCCGGAAGTGGCACACAGAGCCATCTCTCCAGGCACACGAGCTGTCGCCCATTGCTCTTCCGGGTTCTGGCGCACTGGCCAGCTGGTCTTCACATGTGCGGAAGCGCCAGAAACCGGAAGAACAGCTACCTGATGCGCATGCATGCGCTGGGAAGATGATGTTCTGGTTTGTGGCGCGCACATTTGCACTGGCCAGCTGGTCTTCGCGTGTGCATGCGCACCATAAACCGGAAGACCAGGTGGCCAGTGCGCATGCACGCGCTGGAAATTGGAAGATCATCTTCCTGGTGCGCACATGCTGTGTTTCCAGCACACACACGTGTGCTCGTTTCAGCACTTGGTGCCGAAAATGTTCACCAACACTGCTATAGAATATGGGAACTTATGTAAGCCTCTTATGTTTTTCAAAGCAGAAAGCAGAAGGTATTACATTTTAGTATTTTTACATTTCTCGAAGTACAGTATTAATATAATCTGTTTTCATTCATTGCAATGAAATGGAATAGGAGCTCTATTGTGATTTCAATGGATGTTAGTAATTCTACCATTATTAATAGAAACAGTTAAAGATAACAGTAAAGAAAATACATTCTCCCAGACAAAAGTTTATTTGTTCATGATTATTTGTGACTCCCCATGATTTATCAGACTATATAAACAAGTGACTTTTATGGATACTTAAAATATCACCACTTCTGACAATTAGTTTCAGGTTATTAAATATTTCTGCCTCTCTCAGATGCATACTTAACAATGTGCACTATTTCTATAAAAACTTTGGAATCTTTCCTTCTCTCTGCTCAAAACTGTTCGCACACTGTATACCTTCTTTTTCAGAATCTAGGATACCTGTAAGGAATGCAATGACTGCAAGGCTTTAATTGAAGAAGGCTAGAATGGCTTGTCATTATGTACACTGTTAACGGTGGAGCCCGGTTGGAAATGAGGAAAACACAGTGAGGAAAACGTTATTGAAGACTACAAAACACCCTTTCCACCTTGACATGTTTTTGCTACACAGTGGTGGAGAAGAATTCCAGAAGTCAAACTGTTTACACCATCACTTGAGGAACTTTATCAGCGTTAAGGCTTAGGAGTCTTTGTACATTCAAGTTCCCTGCAGTGAATATCACCTGACTCCCTCTTTCATCCAGATATTAATATTTTAATGTAAGGTAATATCTGAAATGTTTGCCATGATAACAAGACGATTGCTTTTATATGGTTGTTTTGTGGTTGTGAAAAAAAAAATAAGCTAAGGTTATATAACGTTGAAAGCAATATTTAAAGAAAACTATGATTGCCATTGTAATTTATGAAGAGATTAATCTGTTTCATGGAAATTAATTCCCACAAAATGTTAATGATGTAACTGATTTTAAAAAAGGTGGTATTTGCAGCTCTTGGAATATTAAAAACTAACACTGGAGGCATGTGTGCTACTTGCTGTTCTCGGTTGTCGCACACAGTCTTAAATGTGCATGGTATTTTTTCCCCCTTTCCTTGCTGTTAGGTTTCGAAAATGGATCACAACACAATGGTAGTTGTCCTCCTGTTGACTGATTTCTGCTCAGAACCATCATTTCTCCTGTAAACTCTTAAATCCTCTTGTATAGATTTGGAGTTGGAGGTGAAGGCAGAGTTGTAACACAGACTATGTTGCAATTGTGAGAATGCAATGCTTGCCACTACAGTGTATCTCTCATCTCATGCACTTAGATGCTTAGTGTCACAATCTTGGATGCTTTTGACAAAACCAGCCTCTTTATATATTTGATATGCTTTCCAGTGTTACAGAAGATAATTTGGACAGGTCATGTACAGTATACAGTATGTCAGTTCCTCCATATAGACCAGATCAGGAAGTCAACTCCACAGGTAATCTAAAATATTTATGTTGAGAGCAGCTATGATAAAGTATCTCTCACAGAGAGGAGCAAATGTTCTATCAACTCCCCATTACAGTTTTTCCAAAAAAATCAAAGACCTGATATTTGAAGAAGATGAGATCATGCTTTCATTCAATGTCACCGCACTCTTTATATCCATAGACCCAGAACTAATGAAATAATCCATGGCAGAACAACTATATAATACAACTGACATAACCAAATACACTAAGATTGAAATACCCAGAATCATGGACCTCATCAGCCTTTGCTTTACCACCTACCTTCAATTTGACAAATAACTATACCAACAAATTAGAGGAACACCCATAGGACCACCACTCTCTGGGCTTATAGCAGAGACCATAATGTAACACCTAGAAACTATAGCCTATTATAGAATTATAGGTTCCATGCATACAATCCAAAGTATGGATGTGGTATGTAGATGACATCTTTGTCATAAAAAAGGAGCAACTAGAGAAGACGCATGAAGCTATCAGCATCATCTTCAAAGGACTAAAATTTACAAAGGAAGAAGAAAACGATGCACTACCCTTCCTGAATATTATCAGCAAAGGCAATGATGGCAAATTAGAAACATAAGTCTATCATAAAACCACCCACACTAAGCAAGGGCTCCACTAGAAAATAACAATCCAACCTCCCACAAGAGAAGCTATTTAGACAAGCATAAACACTCCAGCAACCCTGGACATCAAAAAAAGGAAACATCATCTCTACCAAGACATTCCAACAAAATAGATACGCAACTTATCAAAACATGCTTGATCATTTAGCCCACTACAGCACAACTAACACAAGCTGTGAAAAGGATATCACTGCCATACATTAAAAACATCTCAGAAACAACCCACAGAGTATTATAACCACAGGACATCACCATAGCACACATATCAACTAAAGCCCCTGAGATATCTTAAGAAAAGACCCAGTAGCTTTAGAAATAAAAACAGGAGTCATCTACAACATACAATATAAGAGCTATTACAGCCTCTATGTGAGATAGGTTAGCAGAGCACAACCTGCTAAAGACCACTAACTGGCAGAACACATGATGAAAATTCCTTAATTGCACAAGACATGGACAGACTTCACCATAGTTTCAAGTGGGAAACCATGAGCATTCTAAACTAAATTAGGTCCCAAAACACCAGAGACTTCCTGGATGCCTGGCACTCATCCTATTTGGGTTGATGAGCACATAGAAATAAACAACATTTACATGCCATTCAAAACAGAATCAAACAGTTAAAAGACCACAACACATTGGCAGCAGTCAACACCCAGATGAGCAGAGATTAACACCAAGACCAATACTAGACCACAATCAAGCAGTAAACAATATCGTAAGCAAGGAACTGCCAACACAAAAAATCAAACTAAACAACAGCTTAATCAAGGAACCACCAAAAACAATCCCATCAACACTGACAGGACAGGCCACACATATATATATGTGTGTGTGTGTGTGTGTGTGTGTGGCCATATATATATATATGACAGGCCACACACACACACATACACACACACACACACACGTTTATATAAACAGAGAGCAAACCCCAATCTCTTCTAGCACTGATGTTACCCAGTTGGGTAATGAAGTGACTGCAAGAAAACAAACAGCCTCAGAGAGCACCAAAGACCCCACACTATAAGTTTGAGTAGACAAGAATTTTAAATATTGTAAAAAGAAAAAAGTAGCACATTCCAGGTCCTTTATGAAAAAAATACAGCAAATCCAAAAAGTTCTATGCTGTTTCAGTTCCCCAGTTATCACTCCATTCCTTATCAACAATTTAAAATTGACATAGAACTACAGTGAAGCTTTCACAGAATCAGGTTTGAAATGCTGAAGACTGGGCAGGGCGCATCTGCAGGCATCAATACTTTGCTCTTCAACTGGTAAGAAGGCAAATATATAAAAGAGGCCAGCCAGGCTCCTGCCTCTGAATCTTGGAACAACTTTCTTTTAGCCTCACTTTTTTCAAAAGGTAAATAAACATTATTTTACCTTTTATACAAAAGAAAAATAAATGGCCATCTTTGCTACTGTACTACTATTATTTCCCATACCTTCAGATGTAAGGGCAACACCTACACTCAGGAATTTGTTGTTTTAAAAAGATGGGGATATAAATAGAACTACAAAAAAATTCACACTGATTAAATCACACAGTTGGTGTTAGAATGATCCTAAAGACGGCAGGGTCCTTGGTGCCCTCTGAGCTTGGTTGTTTTCTTGCAGAACTTTCATTACCCAACTTTCATTACCCATCACGATCCTAAAAACTGCCTCAAGCCACAGCAAGAATCCACTCTGCATGAACGGAGGAGCATTTGATCTCGCAGCGAGAAGACCGTCATCCTTTCCCCCTCCAAAATCTGCTTACACTATCCAAGTTTGGAAGAGAGCATCAAAAAGCAAAAGTCCCTGTATCGAACTGATTGCGCGATTCACAAGTCCGATGTATGGGAGGTGCTTTTATCCTTCAGGTTTAATTCGGAAACTGCTCTCACTACAGAGCGGAGCCTTCCTCTATGCCAGGAGTCTCCAATCTTGGCAACTTTAAGACTTGTGGACTTCAGCTCCCAGAATTCCTCAGCCAGCAAGCTTGTGGACTTCAACTCCCAGAATTCCTCAGCCAGCAAGCTTGTGGA
>JANHZT010005862.1:43019-55960 GCA_032468215.1 Stegonotus admiraltiensis | reverse complement strand
TGTGGGCACTCTTGCGCACGACCCCCCGTGCTCCCCCCACTTTTGGCACGCAATGGCAAAAAGGTTAGCCATCACTGCCATAGGAGGACCTTTGGCAGTAACCCATGCCCTCATCATCACTATCTGGTGATAAAACAATAGTTAACATTTATTTTAAACTGGGGCAATATGAACAATTCCTAGGGTGCTAGTTAAAAAGCCCTCTGGAAGGCTTTTTAATCTGCTTCCCGAAGGCCACCAGGTAGTGGAAGTCTATTCCACAAAACAAGCCATAAAAGAAAAGCATTTCCTTCTCAATTCCATGGTAATGTGGAGCTACCAACAATCGGATTCTGTTGAAAGAGGCAGTCCCACAGGCCCTGCAGCACCCAGCCATATAGGACTTCATCAGACAAAGCTTGCATTCTAAATTGCACCTGGAAACTTATAGGCAGCCAAGACTGGGCCTGTAGCACAGGTGTAGTATGTTTACTGCATCCAACACCAGTTAGCAAGTGACATGGCTGTATTTTGTACCAACTGTATTTTCTGAGTGGTCTTTATAGGCATATTAACACATTCAATTGCTGCAACATGTTAACACTACAGGACAAATAAAAATATTCGGGTAAAAAAAATAGTATATTATAATAAAGTACAAAAAAAGCACAAACCAATTCATTAATATATTTGTATTTGTTAATCAGCTATTTAAAATCTTTGTTGGGTACTTTTCAGTTTGCACAGTAATTTCAAATATGGCTTACCTGTTAAAACTACCTTTCCAGAAACAAATATGAGCAGTACAATTCTTGGTTTGATCATTCTGTAGATTAAACCAGGAAACAATTCTGGTTCGTAACTGAAAGAAAAGTTCAATGTAAGCAAAATGTAAAGCTAGTGTAGACTGATCAAAGTATTTGCTCAGGAACAGAAATGCGTTTTTTCCTTCTGCCACACGTGGATTAAACTCAGATGATATGTCATGTGTTATGTACCCCAGGGTCTATCTGTACTTTTTCATTATTAGTGCTAATTTCCCAATACAAAAGTTTCAGGCAAAAATATACTAGGCTGCACATAAGAATTATTGAACAATTTCCAATTCTATACTGTGTGAAATTCAGTTTTCACTTTTAGAGTTCCTCAAGTAGCAATGTATCTCAACTTTCCATTACTACTCTTAAGGATTTAAATTACACTAATACATATTACACCAACATATATCAACAGATGATCAATTTTTTGTTCAAATAAAAAAACTTTTTTGTTTCAGTATGGAAGAATTGAGCACAGAATGTTATACAAATTTAAAACTGTTTGAAATTATCTATACATCAAAGATATATCAGAATTGCCTATGGCTGCCCCTCTTTTGCATTCAAAGAAGTACATAAATGACCCAAAACAACTATAAGACATTTTAAATAAAACGGAGAAACACAAAGGAAAATATTTTCAATATGCGTTTAAGATAACAGAATTTTTTTGCCTACCTGCTAAACTGTTGATGCGTAAGAACCAATCCCTCAAGTCTGATAGGGAATTTTACATCACAACTGCCAACCATATTTTGAATTTTAAAATCCAAGAATTTTGCAGGAAAGCCCAACTTCTGTACAACTCTAGCATACTTCCTTGCAGCCAGCCTGGACTGCTCTTCACTGAAAAAATATAAGATGCATTGTATTTCATCAAGGAAATTCTGAATGATATACATACAGTTTGTAAATTACATACCTATTCGCTGTCTTTTAACAGATTACCTGTGTCAAATGGCCATATCTGTTGGGCCAAATGCTAATAAGTTAAATGGGTGCAGACAATTGCTTCGGCTTGCATACCTTTTAGCTCCTGTGCACACCATTTTTCCAGAGCTGAATATGAGAGCTGTGGTACGTGGCTCTCTAATTCTCATAATTACAGCAGCAAAACGCTGAAACACAAAGAACAAACACTTTTATAACTAAGGTACAACAACAAAAATCCCTAAACGTACATTAATTAGTAAGTTGAAGTTGCATTAATCTCCATCCTTCTCTTCAAAAAAATATAAAAACATCTACAGTTACAAATACAGTGTAATACAATGAACATATTAATTCCGTTTGTTTGTTTATGGAGAACACATTTCTCAAACTTGATAGCCAAAACATTGCTGTAAGTTTGGTTTGAATTCAAGTAGAATAGATAGTACTTTTTCATCAAATTAATTCTGGAAGAGGCTGCTTTATGAATGCTTAAGTGAAAACAATTACTTATTGTTTTCATGTAGTATTTCATTACTTTGTAAAGTTTTTGTTTAATTGCAAAGCTTTGCCTTTGTTCCTATGCCTTCTTTTACAAGAGGGTTAACAAGATCATCTTTCCACAATTACTACCAAAAGGGAAAGTCACAATGTAAGTTGCTTGGCATGAGGTATGAACCCAGCCAGCTTTGTAAACCACTCTTGATGGCCAACTAGAAATGGGATTTAGTACTTCTGACAAATTTTACCTTTTATTTTACCAAAACTACTGTATATCACAACAAATGCTTATATATTTTGCAAAGTTTTTAGTATAAAATGGTTTGACGCAACATGAATGCACAGAGGCATTGTTCTTTAAGGTTACTATTGCAGCCTCAAAGATCTTTTTCTTGGTTACATTTAAAAAGCATGCTCAGAAATCTCCTTTGCAAGCAAGTCAGGTGAGCTATCAGAAGCAAAAACAGCAAACAATCATCATTGATTAATGTAACATTAATTGTCACCTCTCCATTATATCTTACCTTGGGATTGTATTCAGCATTTCGAGCACGAAGGGCAATGGTTTTGAGGTCAAGTTTGCAACCAAGATTTACTGTAGACACAATATTCCTGGAGAGAATTTAGAGATATATTAGGTAATCTTAAAAGCTTCAAATAAAGACACTCTACAAAAACTGATTACAAGAGTAACCATGTGACCACTAGTTACAAGCCACAATACCAGTAAAAATCTAAACTAAAAAACCTCAGACATCAAAGAAAATTTAAACAACTGAAAGAAAGTATTTTTAAATCCAAGTTAATGCACTGACATTCTGAATAAATGCCTGCAAGGTACCTGTTTTCAAAGGCCTAGTCAAGCATTCAACACAGCAACATATGCAATTGAAACATACCCACTTGGCAGCATGAACTCAAGAATGCAGCCTGCCAACCTTGCTCTAATCCTTGAGTTACGACCACAATTGAGCAGACCATTTATGTTGCTAAGTGAAACATTTGTTAAGTGAGTTTGTCCCATTTTACAACTTTTTTTTGCCACAGTTGTTAAGTGAATGGTTGCATTTGTTAACTTAGTCACACAGTTGTTAAATGAATCTGGATTCCCCATTGACTTGGCTTGTCAGAAGGTCACAAAAGGAGATCACGTGACCTTGGGACACAGCAACGGTCATAAACATGAACCAGTTGCCAAGCATCTGAATTTTGATCACATGATCATGGGGATGCTGCGACGGTCGTAACTGTGAAAAGCATTCATAAGTCACTTTTTTTGCTGTCATTGTAACTTTGAAAGGTCACTAAATGAACTGCTGTTAAGTCAAGGACTACCTGTACAGGATTTGTGAGCAGAGTGGAATCTGCACTTACTGTAGCTGCGGTACAATCCCAGAGCTTTCGGAAGCAGGGGTGGCAGGCGTTATGGGGGTCATGGGAGTCATGGGAGAGGTGTAGAGAGGTGTGGTTCCTGGTAAAGGAGCCGTTGTAAGAGTCTGTGAGTGGAAGAGCTGTGGAGTTTGACCAGATGCTGCTTGTGTTGGTTGTGAAGTGGACTGCTGTGCTGCTGCTTGTTGCTGTTGCTGCTGCCTCTGTTGTTCTTCCAGGATAGATAAACTGTTGGTACTCTGAGCAGGTTGAGGTGTGAGCCCAGTGCCATAGGGCATCATAGGACTAAAAATAGGGATGCCCGGAGTCATTGCACTCTACAAAATGAATACAGTATTAAAAAAATTAAAGTTGCAACATACATGAGCTATCATGAACAAGATTAGGAATGCACAGAATTATTTAAACGGCTGCTGTATTCTGAATATCATAGCAATAGCAATAAGACTTATATACTGTTTCATGGTGCTTTACAGCCCTCTCTAAGCAGTTTTCAGAGTCACCATATTGTCCAACAATCTAGGTCCTCATGTTACCAACCTTGGAAGGATGGAAGGCTGAGTCAACCTTGAGCCGGTGAAAATTGAACTGCTGGCAGTGGGCACAATTAGCCTGCAATATTGCATTCTAACCATTGTGCCATCATGGCTCATAGAATACAGCTACAATACAATGCACATTTATCCTGGAAGCAAGTTTAATTGCAGAGCAATTTGCTTCTGAATAACCATGCAACGGATTTTGTTCAAGATACAATGCAACATAGATGTATATTCACCAAGCTGCTTTTGCAACTATATTTTAATTTTGGAACCTACTGGTTAATAAATTCGTATTCAATTCAATATTGAAACAATCAAAATTTAATTTTACCAGATATGCTTTAGTTAATCCTCAATGTCTTTACATCAACATTTCCATAGTTGAAGCTAGCAACAACGCTGCCCCGTTAAATGAAAAAGGGACATTCACACTACACTGTTCATTTACAATTTATGCACATATCCAATAATTTATTTGGTTCTTGAAAATGGATGGTTTTGCTGCCAAATTAATTAGCACAATTTAAAAGTATTCTAGTGGGCCACAAAAATTGAACTGTGAAAGGGACTTTCGGGGAAGAAATTAACTGAGGAACAGGTCCAGAAAAAGTGAATCTCACAACTGCAGTGGAATGAAGAGCCAGTGAGCAAACTGGCTCTATGATAATTCCACTCCAGACAAGGAGAGGATATGAGATTGCCCAAGTGCTTCAGACAGCAACTCCTTGCAAGGAAACCCCAAGACAGCAGTCTCCATCAGGATTACAGCTCTGGGACATGAAAGAACAGCCATCTGGTTCAAACTATGGTCAGTAGCTTTCAAAAGACAGTATGTTCACATACTTTCTTTCTAATTTCTTTTGGAAATTGTTAACTCTTTTTCAGCTATTAGGGATCCTTGCCTCCACAAGTTTTAGAGCACCAAAATGATTTTCCTTTCATCCTTAGCAGAAGAAGCTTTAACTGCAGGTTTAGGAACTTTTTGTTTTGCAGGGAAGGGAGAGACAAACAGCAAAAAGATGATTAAGATGTTGATCTTAAAAAGTTACAAATGGACTAAGATTTCAGATAAAAATTCATTCTGGAATCAATTTTTAAAGAATCCTTTCTGTGGGAAAATGCTTCTGTTTTGATATCTTTTTTTAGAAAAAAAACATAAAACTTTAAAACTTGGATACTAGAGGGAACTAAAGATTACAATTAGAGAACACTCATCTTACAGAATGAAGCAAAATATAGATTTTAGGGGATTCAGACTGTATGGAAAGGGGGATTATATAATTGTGTTATTAGGTATTTTGGGTATTTGTTATTGGACCTCTGTTGACTGGATAAGGAGGGCTGAAGATTTAGAGAAGATAAAGGGGGGGGGTTCTCTCACTTTTTTCTTTTTTAATGTACATTTGTATTAGACTTTTGAATTAGCTTTATTTGATTAAAATAATCTTTAATAAAAACTATTGAAAAAAATACAAAAAATAAAGGAGGAGAGAATGCTTTCTGTTCTGGTTCCAGTAAGGTTAGAAAGCCTTCAAATAGAGGGACAAAATCAAGAAATATGTCCGTATATCTCAAGCAGATAAACCTGAAGAATTAGTCTGTCAAGCAATTACTGTTCTGTTCATGCCAGGAGTTTCAATAGTGAAAAATGTATAACAATAAATGGTTCTTACTGCCTTAATATCCATCACTGATCCCATTGAAAAGATATAGATAAGAATTAACCAAAACTTGTCCTAACCTGCAGAGGCTGGCATGGCAAGTAGCAACCAATCTAATATTGGGGTACAGATGTTATAAACATGACTGTTTTAAAATTCAAGGAAAAGAAACAGAAAAGGAAAGTAAAAAATATGGAATCCACAACCCATCCAACACTGCAGATCTCTAAAAACTGTTTTGAAAGCTTTGTTTTTCAATAAGTTCATTAGTTTTATATATTTTTACCTGTGGGGATGCTAAACCCTGAGCATACGGTGGTAAACTGTTGTTTTGATCCATTGCAGCAATCGGGTGTCCAGTCAAATGAGGACTACTTCCAGAAATTAAATCCAGAAATCAAGCTTCACAACATCTACCTTAAGGAAGTAGCTTTCTTTAAAGCATACCAAAAACTAGTTTGCAGTCTGTATTGACATATTTGATAAAACATCAAGTATATAAAATAAAGATTCCAGACCTGAAAAAGAGAAAAAGCCACACATTACTGTGTTCAAGTAAAATTCATGACATATATTACTGCTGTGTTGCAGTAACTGTTTTCCACAGATGAACTAATGTTTTCAGGTTTGCTGTTTCCAGCACCACAGGCATTGGATTCAGAAATTAATTACATATAAGTATAGTTAAATAACAAAATGTCAATTAAAAATCTGCAATGATAAATCTTACCTTTGAAGCTTTCACTTAAACAATGTATTAGTGCAATATAACATTTAAAATTACAGCAAAAAGTACATAAAGAGAGTTTGTGGCAAGCTTTTTCTCCAGAAAATGGGCAAAAAAAAGAAATTACATTACCCACTTGACTCAACTTTGAAAACAAAGGCTATTATACACAGAAAAAACATTTAACTTTTAGTTTCTTTTTCCTGCCTCAGTAGTGCCTGAATTAAGGAATAATTTAGTTACATTTTGGAAGCATAGCAAGCAACAGCAAATCAGCTTGTCACAGCTTGTTACTTTTATATTCCATTGTAACTGTTAAAGAACAAACCAAACGAAATAACCTAAAAAAAGATGAGATAATAAAAGAAAAAACAAAACTTACTGAGTAAATTAAAAATACTTAAATTAGTTCTGTCCTATTTTTTATTACACACAAGAAAGTCATCTACCTTCTCTTGAAGCAAATTTCTAGACAGAAAGGACTTTGCCTAGTCCTTTCACTTATATCCCTGAATACATCAATTTCCTTTACATACATTTAGCTAGAAAGCGCCTCAGAAAAATCAGAACAGTATTAGTATTAGTATTAGTATTTATTGGATTTATATACCGCCCTTCTCCTGAAGGACTCAGGGTGGTGAACAGCCAGCAGATAAAAACATGTAACACAAAATTTAAGAACAGTTAAAATAGAATTAAATTAATTTGGCCCATGTATTAAAACCCCAGATTAGTCACACCTTATTTTAAAAGAAACATTTGCATTCAAATGGATACGGTCCTGAGCAAGAATATAAGGCAAGAGTCCTCATTAAAAAGAAGAAACCTTATCAAGGAGAGGTAAACATATCCAAAGGCAGGTAAAACAAAATATTGTTAGTTTTTACCCTGTGCCAGCAATTTAATAGTGATTCTAGAATCATGTTTCATGGAGATGGCCTGTTGCAACCTTCCTCCATTCACCAGCTTGCGTATTGCCTCAAATTGTTGCCTCAGCTTATTGCCTGCCAAGCCAGAGTGTGTTCATCACCTCAGCTCCCACCTCACCATGTTCAGGACTAGTCAATGGCTTACAAAAGTGGATTAGATGCTAAAAACTGGTTTAGTGAAACATACAACAAGAGACACTATTCAAACTACTAATATTTGGAAAACTTATAGTAAAAAGGTCTCGAGCACAGTTCCTGACAATGAGTCAACATGTGCTGTGTTAAGTGGCACTATGATTTTGCACAAGCAGCTCCAAAAGAAAAGTACAAATAGGAAATAGGATGATAAATATCTAAAAAAGGGGGTTCATTGGAATGGGAACCTAGTCATTCCTCGATTATGCAACTATACTTATTTCTTCCCAGATATGTTTTATGCTTTTAAAGACAAAAATGTAGAGAGAGGTTTTGTTTTATCGGATAATTTTCAATTACAAAAAAATAAAGAAACACTGGCTCATAAGTTAATGCCTATTTACTCCAAATAATTGATAAGAGCCTAATGCAAAGGTTGAGTAAAACAAGATATCAAAATATTCTTAGCACTAACTGTTTCAAGACATGTTGTTCTGGCCTCAAAAGGTCTGCTTTGGTGTCCGATCACTCCCAGAACACACTGATCCACTGGTGATCTGAAGGATGTATTTTTTTTTGCTATTGCTGAATTAGCCAAGGGTGATTCAGTCCAGAAAGAAGAAATAAATATAGCAGCAAAAAGGGCAAATAAATATTGAGCATGGTGTCCACACTTTTGGCTTGCTTGGGTTGCATTAAGTGAAGAGGAATTGTCATGGGCCACATATAAAACATACAATTAATGTATATAAATAACATAATGTGAAGAGTTTATGATTTTGTGGAGCCACCTTACTAACTGTCCAGGGCCACATGCAGCCCATGGGCCATAGGTTGGACAGGCCTGATATTGAGGGTGCATTTATAGAAATATAGTAACCAAATGGAAGTATGTGTTCTACATACTTTATTTTGCATAAGGTAACCTCCACTTTGAGTTTATGTGACCCCTACTGGACAGCACACTTAAAGAACGATTTATACTGATTAAAATTGGTTTACAGAAGTATAATAAGGATGATTCAAGGCTAGAATTAAAACTAATAAAGAGAGATTGAAGGAGCTATGAGGACTATAAAACAATGCAATACTACTCTTCAAAAACATGAAAGTACACTACAGAGAAGAAAGTTAAGACTTATAGTCCAGAGTACTGCACATAGAATAACAGATTTAAGTTATAGGAAGAGTGATTTTTGACTTACAAAATCTTCCTAACAGTAAGAACAGTTAACTGGAAAACTGACTTCCAGAGAAACTGCTGATTCTCTTCACTAAATGTGTTTTAAGATGAGCCTAAATAACCAATGATTGGAGATTATTAAATTTGAATTTCTGCACAAATCATGAATTGTCTTATGTGGATCCATCCTACTCTTAAGATTCTAACACCTTTAATAAACAAGAATCAATTAACCAGGCTTTTGGATTACTGTACATAGTTCAATTAAATAACTCATCTGTATGTCACTCTTAGCTAGTATTCAGAAGAATTCTAGCTTACCATGACTAGTTCAGTCAGTCTCTTTGTGGTATTCCTTTTAGCAGGTGATAAAGAATCCATGAAATCTCCTTTCATTGTATATTTAGCACAAATGGAAAAGAAGATCGTTGTCACTTTCTCCCACCAAGAACAAGTTATAAAAAAATCAAGAACATGGTTATCAAATTCTAATTTGTTACAAAAGTAGCACAAGACTTTTCTATTTGCACACACTAAATAAACCACAAATCCTGTACTTTGTTTAGTCATCCCCACTAGAGAATTTATATTATATATAAAT
This sequence comes from Stegonotus admiraltiensis, assembly GCA_032468215.1. Taxonomy (NCBI): domain Eukaryota; kingdom Metazoa; phylum Chordata; class Lepidosauria; order Squamata; family Colubridae; genus Stegonotus; species Stegonotus admiraltiensis. The sequence goes on along the minus strand of JANHZT010005862.1, from coordinate 46,565 downwards.
ATAAATAATAATAATAATAATAATAATAATAATAATAATAATAATAATAATAGAGAAGCCAAGTTACACTAATGGTCATTCCCACTACTAGGAGTCATTTATTTTAAGAATTATGATTTAACAATAAATCAGCAGTAGTGAAATGAAAAATAAAATTTAATGCTTATTCAATTGGACACATAACTTCAATTGTTCCACGCAGCCGGCCTAACATAGCCATCGTTTTTAATTGGGGTGTTATCTGTATAGGGGTTGGTTTTTAAATTGTGGGCCTAATGTTTAATTTTGTTTTAACTGTTTTTAACTTTTGTATTTTGATGTTTTACTTTGGCTGTGCACTGCCCTGAGTCCTTCAGGAGAAGGGCGGTATATAAAATAATAATAATAATAATAATTATTATTATTATTATTAAGTAATCTAGCTAAAAACATAAATCAATACTTAAGAAATTCTCTTTCCATAAGAATTTTTACCTGCAAAAACTGTAATCAGAATAGATAAGGTCTAAATATCCTACCTATCAAAAGTGAACAAGAAGGTGTGACAGCATTCCAATATGCCATTGGAATATAGCAAATTCCAATATGCTATTGGAATATAGCAAATGTTCCAATAAAGGAGAATATTTGTAGCTTAGGCTTGAAATGAGGGGTCCTTGGTGTCCTCTAAGCTAGTTTTCTTGCAGAAGTTTCATTACTCAAACTAAACATCAGTAATAGTAAGAACTTGAGTTTGCTCTCAGTTTAGTGGCATGCCCTGTTGGTAGAAGTGGTCTTGGAGGTTCTTTAGTTGGACTTTTCACTGTTATCTTGTTTGGCAGTTCCTTGATTGGGGTATTATTTACTTAATTGTTGGTCTGATAGTAATCTTGTTGTTAATCTATGCTCATCAGAGTGATGATTGGTGGTGAGGAGGTGTTTGGATTTTTTGTTCCATTTTTGGCTTGTTGACTGTCTCTTTTGCACACATGCAGATGTTGTTTATGTATATAGATGGCCAATTTGTTAGAGTGCCAGGCTTCTAAGAATTCTCTAGCATTTTTGGACTTGGCTTGGTCTAGGATGGTCAGTTCCCTGTTGAAACTATGACAATAGGTCTTAACCAATCACAAGGAAAAAAGACCAAAATACCTCCCTAAAGGGTTCAACCAAAGACCCTCCAAGACCACTCCCACCAACACAGATAGGGCAAGCACTGATGATGTTACTAGTTTGATAATGAGACCTCTGCAAGAAAACAACCAAGCTCAGAAAAAACCAAAGACCCCTCAGCAAAATATTCTAAATTCAAAAGGACATTTCCTGTTTTGTGGTTTATGTATGGTTTTGTGTCTATAAGCAACATTAACCAGAGAATTTATACATGCAGAGGACTGAACTATAAATAAGAATTGTTACACTTTGGTTACATTTTATCAATATTTGGAGGAATGTATATACTGGTATTGATATTTAAACTAATATGTCAGTAGTATAAATGGGATTAAGAAATCTCATCTATTTCTCCTGGTTTTATCAACACAAATAAAATCAGAGCAAATATTAAATTGCCACAATTAAGTCTACAGTTCCTCTACGTTTAAAACATATAAATTTATTCTCTAATTCTCAGTTTCATGAGAAAACCAAGTATGACTATGCTCATTGGGGATAACTAACCCTTTCATTTTCCACAGAATCTCTACACTGTGACCATTTCTCTGCAGTGATTTCTAAAATACTGTAAGAGGATAAGAAGAATGTCTCTAATGTATAGCAGATTGCAGAAGTGGATAAGAGATCACAAGATAAGTTGTAGAAGATTTTCTTTCCTCCCCATTACAAATAGGCGGCCACCACAGACAGATCCTATCATGAATATAAGCTTGAGTGGGGGGTATGATGCCTATAAATACCACTACACCTTTGAAGTGCATTTAGGGGAAAATTGCAAATGGGTGAGTCTCGAGTAGATTTGTCTGATACACTGAACTTCAAAAATCCCTTTACTGTTACTACATTTAAAACAACAATGTAAAAACATTACCTGATTTCTTTGCTAGGTCGATCCATTTACATTTAAATACCTGAACTAGTATAGAGCCACTGAAAACAAGTTCATGGCTGCTGGGGCCATTCAGGGAAGAATTTTGGAACAGTATTCCATTGTTCCACTTAACAGAAATTTTCCCTAACGTAGCAGGACTGTCTCACCAAGTTTTGAATAAGCTGAATTACATACGTCGCCACCTAAATACGGGGTGACTTTGCATAAGGGCAAAGTCTAAAAACTGCAAAACCATGCCATTCTTAAGAGGCCAAGCCATAGATCCGCCTTAGCCAAAGCCATCTTCAACCATCTCAAAAGAGCTGAAAACTCATTCAAATGACCCCTGAATGAATTTCAGAGACACGCATGCATTCATAACCTATTCTACTACCACCTCTTTGTTCAGCCCAGGGATATTCTTTCAACGGGCGAGCAAATCTTGCAAATCAGTCCTATGGGACGGAGTTTTCAGAGGCTAACCCCGTGCTCAGGGATCGGTCCGTGTGAATACACAACAGCTATCAGAGGAGTTACAGGGAACACCAATTGCACTGACTCTTCAAGGTTGGCACCTTGGCAAAGGGGGGAAAAAGGAAGGAGGGAGGGAGGGGGGGGGAAAGCAAAGCTCCCCTTCCTGAGTTTTCCCATTGAAGCGTCGCAGCGACTCAACCCCCCCAAAGCAACACTCAACGGACACGCTGACTCCACGTCCCGAAGTGACCAGGAATAGGGTGCATAAGGGCTTGCACTGCAACCGTTTTTGGCCCAGACCTCCTCCGCTTTTGTGAAGCCCCCTAAATAAGACCCTCTCTCGGGCCCCGAGGCCGGCAGACTGGAGTCTCCCACCTCCGCCAGAAATAAAGGCGCCGCGCTGCCGGGCCCGGCGACTTACCAGCTCCAGAAGTTCTCCCGACCTGAGCCGTGCCCCCGCGCTCGTCTCATCCGGCGGCGCGCCTCTTCTGCGTCATCAAAGGCCAGTCGCCGATAACCTTCACGAGCCGTTACTGCGGACGCCACATTTCTTAAGGGCGGCAGCGAGGGCGTGAAAGCCGCCTTCCGAAAGTTGTGCCTGGAAGAAGTCGCCCGCAGCGCCGCGTCCTCCCGCCCCAGCCAATGCATGCATGGGCCTAATGGGAATAATACATGGATTTCATGCAAGGGGGTTTGGAGGCATCGGTTTAAGAAAAATAGTTTTCTTTAAAAGCTTTCCTTCTTAGTGGATTCTGTAATTTTTAAATGTGGATAAAAATGGTAGGGAAAACGTCCAAGTTAATTAAATAGCATCTAAACTAAAAGAGGACATCAGTGTGCAACGCGACCCTGAAATCTCCATCCATGCATACTTGTGGCAAATTGGAAGAACAGTTTCTTACCAACTTGACGTGAGAAATGGAAGTGTAGGAAGTTAGCACCTATCCCTTTCCTAGAGGGGTGAAATAGTTTGGGAAATATTGAAAAGGCAGAGTATGTTTCCCTGGATGAGAAATGGAGAAACGTGTTTTGAAGACAGAGCAGCT
>JANHZT010005862.1:0-11092 GCA_032468215.1 Stegonotus admiraltiensis | reverse complement strand
AGTGATTTAAAACTCCCGCCGGTGGATTAGCCAATCCCCGGCGGAGGACCATATAAGGACACAACACTTTTAATAGCATTTTTTCTTCGGAAGAGGTTGTAGAAAAAATGCTTTTAAAAATAAAAAAAGCCTCTGATGATCATGCGGCTCATCTGGGCATGGTGGGGGAGGGGGCAGGGATGTTTGCTACCAGTTCTCCGAACCACCCACCGCAATCGCTACCGGATGGGGCAATCGGGTCCGAACCAGGAGCATTTCACCCCTGGTTTAAACTATATCATGCTAGCAGATTAAATCAGGGCAAGATACACAGTTCTTGTTTGGCTGTCTTTAAGACTTCATTAAAAAAAAATTAATGAGCCAAATTATGCAGTCTTTAATTATAAGGGCCTTGACTGCCAAAAAATACTTCGCTTTGGATCCTCTGTGATTGTGATTTCAGAAGGGGAGCTTCTAAGTCTTCAGTGAAGGTGGAATCTACTCAGCACCCATGGAATTCTTATAAACATGACACCGTTGGTCTAAATCATACAACTATCCTAATAAGAGAGAATAGCAATTCAGGTGTTCAGTGATTGTCAATGGCTACTAGTCGTGACAGTAATATGAGTGCTCCAAAATCAAAGATTTCTAATTTTCAGAGTACTGAAAATTCCTCAGAGCTCCATTTTAATTGCTTCTAGGGCTGAAGGATCACAGTGGCTACAGGCTCAACTACAGGCAAGACTGAGATTTCAACATGGTTAGGGAAACCAGGAATTTTGAGAAAGTTTTAGTGGAGAAAAACCCTACCACCAAGCACTGCAATAAGTTCAGTGGGCATTTAGTTGGCTGAGCATTGTGGTGTGGAGGACAGGGGGAAAAAAGTGAGGTGACAGATTTATTTTGTTAGTATCTTTTCAACCTATCTTCCTTCTAAAGAGCTCAAGGAGGACTTTGAGCTAACATAACAAGCCTGTGAGATGAGTTGGCCTAAAAGATAGCAACTGACCTAAAGTCACTAAAGGAGCCCCATATTATGATGTATGTTGGTTAATGTTTGAGTAGCTGACCAGAATGCTTAACAGGATGTTAAGTGTAATCTTACGTTCCATAGAATAGATATATCTATATAAACAAAACTTGAGGATAACGACACAAATATTCTTTGATGTGGCCTCATAAGAGCCATGGTGGCGCAATGGTTAGAATGCAATACTGCAGGCTACTGACTGCCGGCTGCAAGCAGTATGGCAGTTCAATTCCCACCAGCTCAAGGTTGACTCAGCCTTCCATCCTTCCGAGGCCGGTAAAATGAGGACCCAGATTGTTGTGGGGCAATATGCTGACTCTGTAAACCGCTTAGAGAGGGCTCTAAACCACTATGTAGCATTATATAAGTCTAAGTACTATTGCTATCACCAAAACTAGCCATTTTACTAAAATCTCAATAAAAGTGCTTTTTACATACCCCTTTTGCAAAAGAGGATAATTTTAAAATCCCTCCTTTTAAAAATAACTTGTTACAGACCCACTAGAAACAAAACAGCATGTCTAATAAAGCAAGTCTATCTCTGAATCTTTGCTCTCATGAATTAGATTTAGTCCTCTACAGGTTTGCTTATGGTCCAGGATCAGGACTGTGTAACTTTTTGCCCAGGTAAAGATGTATATTGCATGCCCTATTTGACTTGAGAAGATCCAAAAGTAGTTGCAATGTACATTTGCACTAACAAGGTGCACATACTGATGATCTCCAGAGATGGAGCATAGCTGTTTATATTTTCTATATCTCTGATTATTTTGGACACAGTGGAACATATTGGGGTTGGGTGGGAAATTACTACTAAGATTAATTGCCAAAACACTCTTTTTAACACATGAAAGATTCCCTCCGGAATCGTGTCTCTACATCACATTCTGGCAAAATAATAAGCATGAAGGTTGAGAAACAATGCCTGCTTTGGAGAAAAGGGTGGTGTCAGTAAAAGGGTGGTTGGTAAATATTGCAGACCAATTATTCAAATACCCCATTCACAGTTCTTTATTAAAGCCAGACTAAATTAGCAGGTCACCTCCCCACTCAAGTCATGTCTGTTTACTCTCAATAATGACAAAATGTAGACGACTGTCTGCTAGGACCAGGGTAGAGTTGGCACAGGCAACCCAGACTAGCAGAATGTTGTGGGAAACAGAAATGGAAGCATCTTGATATATGAGAAAAAATTGTCATGGGAATTGTTGTTTCTCAGTGCAACAGCTATAATAAATAGTTGCCATATGCTAAGCACAGATGCCTCTTTGAAAAGCATCTCAGTGGCAACCCAGCCAATGTTCTCTAGAGTCTCGGATCTTTTATCAAACAATTGCCTCATTGCAATATGAGCTAGTGCCCCCAAGGAAAGGTATCTCGTAATCTTTTTTTTCTTCTTCTTCCTCTTTTTTCAGCTATAGAGCACATTACCAGTTTAGCACCTGTGGCAATGCTCTGTGGGTTTTCTGTAGGAATCTGAAACTGAATCATTTCAGAAAGGTGGAAGATGTGGGAAAACCTATCCTTAGATTTCCAACTATTTCTTAATATATCTAAGAGAAGGAAAATAAGGAGAAGACAGTTCTAGTTTTCACTTTCAGAATAGGAAAAAAAGAAACCCTGTAACCAAATAAAATGAGGGGGAAGGAGAAATGCCAAGTTTATTTGGGTGTATGTACAGGATGAAGTAAGCCTACGTGGCTTCAATAAGATTACATTTTGGAAACTAAGATTTGGAGCTTAATAGCAAATATTATGATTTGTCCTCAAGAATAAAGAGCCTGAGTAGCATAGGAGACTAATGCCTCCTACTAAGGCAGTATTTAAGTTCCAGCTACCTGCAATTACTGCAAGTTCAATTCTCACCAGGCTCAAGGCTCAAGGTTTCAGCCTTCCATCCTTTCAAAGGTAGGTAAAATGAGGACCCGGTTTGTGGGGGCAATAAGCTGACTTTGTATAAACTATACAAAAGTATGAATGCTATTGCTTAACGCATTGTAAGCCGCCCTGAGTCTCCAGAGAAGGGCGACATATAAATCAAAATAAATAAATAAATAAATCCATCCATAGCTCAGGGTTTAAATACACTTCTCCAGAAAGTAAGAACTGCTACTGGTCACTAATCCAGACCTTCTCAAACCGTGGGTCACAATTCCTGGGGTAGTTCTGAGCAGTTTTGGAAAAGAGTCACAAATTTGGATGGGTAGGAGATTGTGGAGTGATATTCAAAATTATTTTGATTTTTTTCCTGGGCCAGCTGGTTAACTCAAGAGATCTGGGGAATGAAATGTGACATAAGTTTTGACATTTCTTCCAGGACCCAAGAAAAGAGTCAGCTCTCCAAACAAACTCTTAGCAGGGACCAAAATGACATTAGTTTGAAGGACACAGTTCAGTCTTCCACCTGATTGACAGTAGCCATGGAGATGCTACTATCACTGAGGGACAGACCGGGGACAGACTGTTGCTGGAGTTGGACATACTGATCTTATGCTGCAGCAACTTTCCTCATCCTAAGACTTCTCAACCATTTTCACTACCATCCAGACCACAGTCATTTATATTTGTAGGGGAAAGCTGGTTGCTTTTGAGATGCTAAGAAGCAGTGGTGAAATTCAAATTTTTTTACTATCGGTTCTGTGGGTGTGGCTTGGTGGGCACGGCAGGGGACGGATACTGCAAAGTCTCCATTCTCACCCCACTCCAGGGGAAGGATACTGCAAAATCCTCATTCCCTCTCCACTTCTGGGGCCAGCCAGAAGTGGCATTTGCTGGTTCTCCAAACTACTCAAAATTTCCGCTACTGGTTCTCCAGAACCTGTCAGAACCTGCTGGATTTCACCGCTGCTAAGAAGGAGCATCTTTGTTCAACAATCAACCCAGAATATGGAGGCAAGCCATTCCCTACCCTCAGTCTCACAAAGGAGTGCTTCAAGTAGTGCTGAATTACTCAGGCTGAGAGAACCAACAACTCAAGCCAGTTCCTGCCTTATGTGCATTGAAGCACAGAAACAACAGGTGTCATGCACAGAGAGGCTTTGGCAGAGGGGCTAATTAGCACCCAGCCCATCTCTTCTTTGCAAGGGTTGTAGGATGAGATCCACTGTACAAATACCATGGCCCCAACAAGCACAGCCACAGAGGTGGGACATGGGATTTAAGCAGCCATGGGCAGCAGGCTAGACATGGAGAGAGGACAAAGCCTTCTCTGCTCAGAGCTTTCCCATATGGAAGACAAAGCTGCCATTTGCCTGTTTTAACAAGGCGTGAGGTTTGTTCCCCAAACAAAAGTTGAACGCCTTGTGGTCTCCTGGCCAGTTCTGCAGCTGTCAGCTTATAGTGACCCTTCAGGACTGCTAGTACATATACATGTGATGTCTCCTGATGGTCACTGTAACTAAAAATGCCACACAGTATATGCACTATGTTAAAAATACAAAAATCACCAAACTCATGAAAAACTCTGTACATGGAGACATGAGGTAATGTATCAATTGAATCTCTCTGCTCCAAGAGCTTAAGGGAAGGTGAACCATCTATACCTGTCATGGCCTCAACAGAGCCCATTTTGGAGGAGGAGGAGGAGGAGGAACTGGGACCATCCAACAGGGATAGCATGTCTTCTTTGGCATGTCTGGAGAGACCCGGGGCTGAGGATGATGCTGTCCCAGGCCCCTCAGGCATTGGGGGAAGTGGTTGACCAGACAGAGAGCTGCCTGCCTTCACAGACACAAGGGAGGATTGGTTGGGGCATGAAGAATAGAGTGTAGGCAAGCTCAGAGAAGGGCTGCAAGGCTACTCAAAAGAAGGTCACCCCACCCTGCCTCACAAGAAACATCTGCAGTGGAGTGACTTTAAGGAGAAGAAATGTGGTCACCGTCAGCCTCAGAAAACTTGGCACCAAACACTTAAGGAAGATCTTAAGATTATTAATATCCCTTGGGATGATGCCAAAGATGCTGAAAATGATTGAAACTGCTGGAAAACACTTGCTACCCTATGTGTTCTGCACAGGAGATGATGATGATGATGATGATGATGATGATGATGATGATGATGGTAGAAGCACTGTACTATCACCTTGATTTTAGCTGTTGAAAAAGTGCTTAACTGGAACACTACAGCAGCACTGCTCCAGCCTGGCAATTTTAAGATAAGTGGACTTCAACACCCAGAATTTACCCAGCCAGTTACATGACTATATAATTTATACACTTGTTTTGTATTACCTGATTTTAAAAAGTTATATTTTTAAAAAGTAAGTCACATCTAGAGTGTTTTTTTCCCTTTGAATGGAACTGAAGGAAATGATTTTGGCCAATACCTCTTTCTGTGTCCTGTCCCCATACTACCTCATCTTCCAGCACTAAATACATTTTCATGAAAAATGGAATTGGTAAAAATTATTATCTCTTATCAACAGTCTGAACATTCTGTGAGCAGCATTGATTTGAACATTCTTAAATGTAAACTTAAAAACAACCCCTCCCCCCAAGATTCATAACTTTTGTGCATCTAGTGCCAAGTGCCAGGACTCTTCTCTGTGTGTGAGTTTCTTAACCAACAGCTTCCCAAAAAACAGAAAAAACAGTTTCAAAAGCAGTTTAAGATAGGGTGGGATGCTTTTCTCTTCCCTAAGATGTGAAAGCTGCACTACAACTCCAATCATCATCTGCCAAGGTGGGAGCTGAAGATGAAGACATCTGCAAACCCTCCAGAAGATAACTTGGTTATACACTACCCTTCAAAGTCTCTCTCTGAAGGAGGTGGGTGGTTCAAAAATGTGAAAAATAAATACATGAAAATAAAATAAATAAGGTTGGGAATGACTGATCTATCAAACAATCAAGGCATTCAGTTAGTGTAGATTACACTGTCCAGGTATCCATTTGGAAATCTGGCCGGGGGGGTGGGGAGACTGTTCTGTTGTACCTAGAATACTAAAATAAAAGCAGACTGATTTGTTGGTGGATATGCCAGGAGAAGTGAAGGAATTTAAGTAGCATGGGAATGTAAATACCTAATAGCCCAAAGGTGGAACTAGGTTAAAAAAAGAGAAATAGCTAACACTGTTACTGGTGTGAAAAGAGCCATAAAAGTCTTTAAAAAGCAAATGGCACCAAGAAAAAAAAAATCACACTTTGTTTCACACTTCACTTTCCAAAGATGATTTGAAGGCATACTCTGGCTGAGGGACAAGAAAGACCATGAAGCTTAACTAGAATCAGGGCCGACCCTGGGAAAATTAACACAATCTCTACCAAAAGTCTTTCTTCCCCTTTCAGGAAATGTATGTGTTGATGATATATAAATGCCTAATACCGAACACCCATATATTTGCAGCCGAGAGTTCTCTGTCCTGCAACTAAACAATCAGTGTGCATTATTTCAGGTAAGTCTGGAATAATTTAGTGCTGATGGGGTTCACATCAGGATAACAGCAAAGCATCTGTGCTGGTGAGGAAGTATGAATAGAGGCCCCCCTTCCCCCTCCCATGCTTCTCTTTGGAATGACCAGATGGCCCTGAATGGCAGATAGTTAAAAAAAACCAAAAAAAAAAAACCCAACCAGACAAGCTCCATCTATTCCTCTTCTCACTCCAATCAAGGATGATTGTTATTTAAAAACAAAAACAAAGCAGCTCAAACCCAAGACTAAATCTCCTGGATGTTTTATCAGAAACTATTTTGCCTCATTTATTCATTGTCCAGGAGACCGCTGTCATTAAAATAGCTGTAACCTCACCAATATGTTCATTAATGTGTTTGGCTAGAGTGTGAAAAAGGAGCTGCGGGCAAGCAGGCTGCAATGTGTTATCAAACAGGGGGTTTATATATCCATAAGAATTATCTGGAGCCATTGAATTATTTCCCTTCTCATGTCATAGCCAGTGGCACAACTGAGCTCCAGATCTTAGAAACAGATTTTTGCTTTCACATTATGTAACTGGCACCTGTTTTGTCTCAGCCTAGAGAAATGCTGAGAGGACAGTTTGGTATGGCATTGATGGGACTCCTGTTTCATCCCATGACTTGGCTACTAGCAGCCAACTTCAAGAATAGACACTCTGGGCCCTTGTCTCTCCACCATTACCACCATCATCACTTGCTAGGAAAGAAGAAACATCACATCAGTTCCATAGTGAGGACGCCAATTTACCCTCTCTCCTCATGGCCGACTGGATAGATCTTCCTTCCTGTCCTCATCTACTGAAGTCTAAGAAAACAGCCAGGAGGACATCTGTGCAGAAATGCTCAACAGTAGTGGAAAGCCAGACTGTGGGGGCCAAGAGCTGGATGGAAATTCTCAAGATGCCTCAGCTTTTCTATTAGCTGAATGCTGCATGCATCAATAGATCTGAGGCCACACCCCTAAATGGTAAAGAATATAGTCAGCCATTTTAGGATAATGGCCACAAAACAGCTAATTCTTGGTGCAGCAAGCAAAAACTTAACAAGACTGAAGTTGTGCTCACATTTTCCATTGATATCTTTGGCAAAGAAATGTCCATGTGCCTCTTGTTGTCCCGTTGGAGGAAAATATAATGTGCCATAGATTTATGACCAATGCTATTTCCATAAAGAATGTCATTCTCTCTTTTTCTTCCTGTTGTTAGACAACTGAACACAACTTTTGGGAGGTACTGTATTGGCCTCCTAAAATTGACTCCACAGTTCAACCTGTGGGCTACATGTAGTCTGTTCTATATTGGTACCCCTTAGAATTGTCAATCAGCACAACTGAAAGTTAGGGAACTTTGGAAGACATATAAATGACCCCACAAAAAGGGTACCATGGCATCTGCCGGGATTTACTGTATAAATGGGACATAATATTCTCCCCTCAATGTGACTATGGAGACCTTCATCAAACTGTAGATCACATCATGACTGGCTGTAAGCTGAGGGTATATACTGGTCCAGTATCTGATTTTTTTCATATAAATATAGCTGCTCTTCAATGGTTAGATCGCCTAGATATTGGTATTTAAACATAGAATCTTTTAATATTTGTATTTTATATTGATATTTATTATTTACTAATCTAGGTGATATGTTAATATATATTGCTAGTCCATGTATGATATGCCAAATGCTAAATAAAATTAATTAATTAATTAATTAAATAAATAAATAAATAAATAAATAATTTTAAGAGTTTGACTAGCAGCATCCCTGGGGTGGCATGAGTGAGTGACAAACCAATCAATCTTACAAGAGTAGCATCACACTGGGGATGCACCTGAAAAGCATAGTTTGCAGAATGAAGCATTGTCCCATTTTCTTCATTTAGAGGAAAGCAGCAGGAAATGCAGGCACCTAAGATTCCAACATATCTGGAGGGTGATGGTTTGAGGAAGATTAATTTATCCTGTTACCCCTTGATCATAGGAAGGTGGCTTTATTGCCATATATTTTTCTAAAAGGAACACAACCCCAAGAAGAACCATGTGTATTGTAATTATTATTGTGGAAGCTAGGCAGGTCCTTGTCCATGTACTTGGAATTATTTCTATTGTTAAACAAGAGGGACCTTTCAGGAAGACAGCAGAGCTGAAGAAGTCCACTGTTAAGGAGATGGAATGTTGAGGTCATCAGCTAATAAGAAGAGGGAAGACTGGGGTTCTCCAGTTTGCAATTTCCTTTGGGTTTCCTTGGGTTAGACTGTGAGCTGGTAGGGAACTTCTATTTTGAGGTCTAGATGGGATTACAAGATAGCCTTGTCTGGGGCAGGTGGAGGGGTTATTTTGGGTCTGATGGAATTAGGCAAAGAGAGGAGTTGAAGAGTGGACGTGAACATCATCACATCCAAAAGATGGAGTGCAGTCTCCATTTACTGAATTAGGATACATAGGTGAACACTGGACATTAAAAGAACTAGAAGGAAATTCTTCTATTTCTAAAAATTACAATTAAAGGAGAAGAACGCTTAAACTAGGGGTGCTATTCAGCAGGTTCTGACAGGTTCTGGAAAACCAGTAGCAGAAATTTTGAGTAGTGCGGAGAACCAGCAAATACCACCTCTGGCTGGCACCAGAGTGGGGTGGGAATGGAGATTTTGCAGTATCCTTCCCTGCCACACCCACCAAGCCACACCATGCCCACCAAGCCATGCTCACAGAACCAGTAGTAAAAAAAATTGAATTCCACCACTGGCTTAAACTCAACCTACAAATACAGAATCAGGCAAAATACAGTAATATGGAAGGATATTTTTGAACAATGAACCCAGAAATTAATTTCAAGAGTGTCTGTCTCTATAGATTGTGTTTATAAGATGTTATGGAAGAGGAACAAGTTTTACTTGATAAGATTGATTTGAAAGTGGATTTAAAAATGACAATTTACAAGAATGACATAGGAAAAATGTTACATTGTATGTATAAAAGAAAATAGCTGATGTCTTAATGATATAAGCATATCAAGAATGTGATGGATTTCTAGAAATGAATGTTTAGAGTGATCCCAATTTGAAAACACCAGTTTCCACTATCATCATCCTGATACCAACTGTTCAAAAATTCCTATTAAAAGCTGAAAACTTACAGATATAAATGTAAAAAAAAAAGTTTTTACATGTAAAAAAGATATTCTTAAAAATCTGTTTGTTATTGCTCTCTGGGGAATTTGGTTAAATGACCTTAACCAAATACAAGGGAAAAATGAATAAAAGATAAATGTCTGTGGAGATTCTCACTCATCCAGGTCATAGTTGTTTCAAAGGTGCTTTTTCAAAGGTCGTAGCTGTCACAGTCCAGTTGCCTTTTGAAAAAGCACCTTTGAGTAAAAGATAAAGTCTTTGTTTCCACAATTGTGGAAATTGCCAGCCAGCTATTGCCGTTGCAATTTGTAGCAATGCCTAAAAATTAGACCAAGTGATTTTGTCAAAAGTCCAGTGAATAGAATGGATCCCAAACAATTTAACATAATTTTTCCTTCCCTTCAAAATAATTCTGCATCACATATAAACTCTTTGGTTCCTGACAAACGTTTTTACATTCATAAAGGAAAGGCAACTTCCCTGCTCCGAAATAAATGAATAAATTTCCAATACAATCACAACTGCCAAATGAGGGCTATTCAAGAAACAGGACTTTCAGAAAAATTCTGAATGAGTTCTCACTAAATATAAAATGACTACTAAATGTATTTATTTCCCACTAAATATTCTATAGAGGAACTATTGAGTCTGTCATCTGCATCTCTATAACTGTCTAGTTTGGTTCTGCAACCCAATAAGACAGACACAGACTTCAGAGGATAATTAGAACTGCAGAAAAAACAATTGCTGTCAACCTGCCTTCCATTGAGGACCTGTATACTGCATGAGTCAAAAAGAGGGCTATGAAAATATCTACAGACCCCTCAATTCCTGGACATAAACTGTTTCAACTCCTACCCTCAAAACAAAGCTATAGAGCACAGCACACCAAGACAACTAGATACAAGAACAGTTTTTTCCTGATTGCCTTTACCCTGCAAAACAAATAATTCCCTCAACACTATTCACATTAGGCTGCATTACTATTACTATTGGTCTTCTCATCGTTCCTGTCGCCCGTCTCCTCCCACTTCTGACTGCATGACTGTAACTTTGTTGCTTGTATCCTTGCAATTTATATTGATATTATTTCCTAGTATGATTTGATTGCTTATTGTACCATATGACCAGTGGTGGGTTCCAACCGATGTTACCAACGGTTCTCTTCGCGCACGTGCTTTGTGCGAGATTTCCACGCTCATGCTTGCTTTGCTCACACGCGCTCCAAAGTTGCGCATTAGATTTCTGCCCAGCTGAGGTGCAGCAATCCACTCTGCCGCGCCTATCAGCTGGGCTAAAAAACAACAAATAAATGTAGGTATAATGCGGGGGCGGGTGGGAGGTCCCAGCTCACAGTCATAGAGAACCGGTTCGCTGATGTCACATCATCACCACTACTGGTTCACCTGAACCTGGCCGAACCAGGAGCAACCCACCACTGCGTATGACTGTCACTAGGTGTGTGCCTTGTGATTCTTGACGAGTGTATCTTGTCTTTTTATGTACACTGAGAGCATATGCACCAAAGACAAATTCCT
>JANHZT010005861.1:324021-337648 GCA_032468215.1 Stegonotus admiraltiensis | reverse complement strand
AAGGGCGGTATATAAATAAAATAATAATAATAATAATAATAATAATAATTATTATTATTATTATTATATTCCCTCATCACATTAGAGCTTAATAACAGTTTTGAGACTTAATATCTGATGCACACTGTTAAGGTCCCAAATTTTGGTTTTTAAACAGCAGAAGTAGAGATACTTTGTGAATATTTTGATTTTGAAATTCAGCCCTATAAATACCAACATTCATTACATTCTTTATTCATGACACTGCTTCTTGCACTCTGGTCATAATCCTTGTTGTAATAGTGCTAATTTTGTTGACTTTCTAGAGGTGAAAGATATTAAAAAAGATTCAATTTAATAAATTACTAAATATATGTAGCTGGATTGGAACCATTCATTGCTGAGATGTTCCTCCTATCAAGATAATTCACTGTAATTTGGGACATGTCCATGTAGTTTCCATGCAATTAAAGATGTGTTTTGCCATTACTTCCTGCAGTATTTTTTTAAATATACCAATCTTGCTGTACCACTGATATTCCATGTAGGTCAAACCAGGCCCAATCTTACATAGGTATTGAATCAACAGCAGGTCAACTAAGTGCTGCCACTTGCTGAGACAATACTTTCCTTAAGGCCAACCAAAATGGCACAAATGAATGTGCTAATATTTTGAGTTCTTCAGAAATTTTCATCACGATATTATAAAATTATTGCAAGCTCCATATTGACTTCTTGGTCAAATGGTGATCAACTATACTTAATCTTAGGGAACTCATCCTTCTACCCGGTTGCAATCCTCACTGTTTCTTTGGAGTCATTTATTGGTTTTAGTGAAAGTGGTGCCTAGTGAAGTTGTATGTAATGGATATGATTCTGTAAACTTTAGAAAGTTCTCCACAGGTCTTTGTGCAAATATATAACTTATGTGTAAATTTAATGTATAGATGACAGTTTAAAGAACTATCACTTTTTTAAGTAACCAGTTTATGTGTTTTGGTAACCAGTTTGATTGTCTGGGATATGAATTAAGCTACCAAATTTTGTGTTACTTTCAGATTTGATAACCCCAGCTTTATTAATTCAACTCAGTCATGAAGATACAGTAGTTTGCCAAGATTTTCTTTGAGTTTAGGTTACTTAATCCAAGTTTTCTAGGGGAACTTAATGTACTAAAGAATGTAACATATAGTACCCAATGTCCTTGAATCCTCAAGTCTTCCTCTTATACAACAAAACCTGTCCTTTCTGAAAAATAGTGTTTATTTGTATTTATTTATTATGAAATGTATTTGTTTTTTAACATTTTTATGTTGTAAGCCACCCAGAGTCGTTGAACACAAGATGGGTGGCAAATACATTTCATAATAAATAAATAAAATAAATAAGTAATTATTCTCCCTATCATCATCGAAGAGAAGGATGATCAGGACTGACCCTTGGGTATCTTAATTCTTCATTCTAATGTGAATCAATCTGGTGGCGTGCTACCTCATCTGCTACCTTTTAGCTCTAAACAGCACCTGATGAGCTCCCAGATAGTGTGTTCTGGGGCAGATAAACTGGTGGTCAGTCATGGACTGACACTTTAAGAAATAAGTCATATAACATGGTGATCAGACACATCCACAGGATCTAATTCTTTCTTGAAAATGTTGGAAGCTGCTTTCATAATTTGCCTTCCCTTGATCTCCCTGCAGACATTTCTGATAGTAACTAAGGTGTTGCAGATTCAAATCTGGCTTGACTGTTAAGACCTCTGAACTATCTTGTCTTAGTCATTGTCTCACAGCCTAATATACTCATAGTTTTATTGTTAAGCTGCAAATACAGTTCTGAGCATCTTAGAGGAAAAAATGAGTTTCATTTAAAATCAATAAATTTAGTCTGAGGTCTTTTGCCAGGGAAAGGAGTGCGTATTATATTTGGCTTAAGGCTCCTTGGCTCAGTATTGTGGCAGCATTGGATATTAGCTTTTGCAAAGTGCTGTTCAAATCACCTTCCTTTCCTCAACCTCTGTTTCCCATTCTCAAAATGAGATTAATATTGACCTGTTTCTTAGAGTCATTGTGAAGATGAACAAGAATAAGTTTTACAAAGTTCCTTGTGTGCTAGAAGTGATCTCTGCCTCTGTCTCTCTTTTCTAACTGCAATATGGCACACACCCCTTAATAATCTTTGTTCATGAGTACACTTTCACAAAGAGAGATTATGTCACCAGTCAGTGCTATGTATGGAACCAATAATTCAATTTCCCACCCCTCCATCCCTGAAGTCTGCAAAAGAAAGAGAAAACATTAATGAAAGTAAACATATTATGTACCTGTCACTTTTAGTTTTTCATCAACGCAGAGAGAAACTATATTGATGGCAGTTCCTTTTAGTGTGGTATCTTGTAGAGACATTTATTCATTTCCTCACAGATCCTATTCATTATCAGTATCAGCATTCCCACCGATTTTAGCAGGCTTTACATCAAACTGTGAGGCTTATTTTTTTTTCTGGTGGATTACCAAAAAGTAAATATAAAACTGGATGACCTACCTATTTTCAAAGAGACTCAAAATCTGTGGCTTGGTTAAAGAGGCAATGTCTTTCATGACTAATAACAACAATCAAGTAATCAATCATGAGTACACCAGCTGTGTGTACTCAGGTTCTGGTAAGATGACACATGCCAAATGTCTTCCAGTACTTCACATAATTGACTTCCCATCTGACTGAAATGGCAGTATAGAGAAACTCAGCCTCAAATGTAATGATGACACCAGTAGCCTCAAACATTATAGCAAAATGTGTATCGTTAGAATGAGCTTCAGGCTTGTTAGTTCATTAGACTTGAGACAGTGGTGCTGATGATCTAAAATGAGAAATTCTGAGATGCAAATAGATTTTCCAGGCATTTGCCTAAAGATTTTGTTTACATCTTAATATATTATAATACATAGCTTTATTTCAGGGAGATATGCTGAAATAAGGTTTAATGACATATAAATTTTATAAATAAATAAATAAATAAATTTGTTCATTTTAGCTGAGTAAGCTGAAATAGTTAACTACAAATTTTGTAATTAAAAAACTAAAAAACTGCAGGATATGTGAAGATATTTACATTCTTTTTTACAAAGATGTTATATTACAGTACTTATGTGATCTCAAGTGCTAGCTTTATATGTATTGTTTTCTTGTTATTTTAAGGAACGATATATACTGTTCAGAATCTCCAAGCATGCATACAGATTCAGAGGTGAAAGAATGCAATTTGCTTAAGAATAATGTTTATCAGTGCATCTTTCAACCCTTTTACCTTCTGTCTGGATACACTATGTGGATAGAGATTAAGCACTCACTGGGAACAGTTACATCAAAACCAGTATGTGTCCTTCCAAAAGAAGTAGGTAAGTGAAAGGGATTTCCAACAATGGATTATGGCCTAAATTGATTTGAAGATATCATGGGTCTCCTTCTCCAATTCCTCTTCCAATTCCTCCTCCTCCTCCTCCTCCTTTTTCTTTTCCTTCTTCTCTGTTATCTTCACAGTACAAGCACCAACCAGAGGGGAGGACAGGGGAAGGGAAGATTGACATGGGGTTGTGATTTCACATCATTAATCTCCACTTTTTGGGGGTATGCTTCCAAGTCACAGTTGACTTTGACTTGTGCCTGAACAAATCCCAGTAGTATTTTCGTCAAGGCTTTCAGAAGTGATTTGCCAGTGCTTACTTCTTAGTGCTGAGAGAGAATGACTGGCCCAAGGTTATCCAACTGTCTTTGTGCTTTCTCTATCCCAATTTCTATCCTGATATCTTGATCACTACACCAAACTGACTTTCTTGTGATAAACACTACTTTACATACTATAACATGCCATATTCCAAAGAGGCAGAGCCTGAATTTTGACTTTGAGATGATTGCTGCTATTGTTGAGACTGCATGTTATACTGTACATGTTCAAATATAACTTTTTAAGGGCTTGCAACAAATTTCATTTCCAAGGAAAGACAGTTTGCAAAACAGCTTTTTAAATGTATGAATGAAAGGGAAATAAAAGCTCTAGGTTTTTGCCTCCCTTTTAAGATGTATGTAATACAGCTAATGCAAGCTGAAATACAAAATTCCTTTTAAGATGTATCCTGTATTTCAATCTGTAATTATAAAAATGTAATTGCTGCTGCTTACATATATAGTATTGGGTTGATTTTCCCCCCTATTTTTTTATATTCTACCTCCAAAGTATTCCTTTCAATTGGCCATTTTAATTATTTGGTCAGTCTGTGTGGAAGATAAAGATAGCTGTTTTTATTAAAACTGAAAGAAAATTAAATGCATATGAAATTGCAATGAATTATCAGGCCTTGCAATAAACATTTAAAATAAGTTTTCATTTCTAACATGTCTTTATTACATTTCCATGTTGATAGATAGGGAGGTGATGTATAGAACAGATTATTCTGGCTCAAGAGTCACATTACAGGATTCAATAACAAGATCATAAGGCCTTGTATGTTATTTAAAGGTTGGTTTTGGAGATTCAGTTCTGTTGCAGCTACAGATACGACAAAGGCTGCAGTGTTTGTTGTTTGCTCCTTCCACCTTTAAAGCAGCATATAAAAGACGCCTCATTTTAACATCAAAAAAGAGATGTGTACAGGAGTAGTTAAACTTCTCTTTGTCACCAGCTTTACCTGCCTTCAGTCCTTTGTTCTGAGCATTTTCTTTCTTACGGATCTCCAGTATTGTGCATGAGTCAGCTTGCCGGGAAGGTGGTAAAGAATGAGAAAATGGGACAATGACGTGTTATTAGGAGGAAAAAATAATACATATTTACATTATAAATCCACTCCATTGCCCTCAATGGGCCTGAGATTATGGTTGCTTTCTAGCATTGCTGAAGATCAGCAACCGTGGCTGTGATTTTCTGATCAGTTTGAACCAATCATCTTTACTGAACAGGTTTAAACATGTTGCATTTCTAAAAGCCACAAAAAATAATTGGCTTCCTTATTAAATTATTGTAAAATTTACTTAAAATTAATTTGAAAACAAAATTATTTCTAATTAGATCTTCTGTCAGTGGTGGTATTCAGCCGGTTCTATCCAGTTTGAGTGAACCGGTAGCAGCGGCTGCGGGAGACTCTGCCCACCCACCCAGACATCATCATGTCCCATTTTTGATGCTCTGTGCATGCACAGAAGGTTCTGCGCATGCGCAGAGGTGTCACATGCAAGCAAAGCGAGCGTGAGCACTCGCACGCTTCCATTTGCAAACCGGTAGCCAAGGTAAGTGAATACCACCCATCTTGCATCTGTATCATATAGACTAGACTAGACTAGACTAGACTAGACTAGACTAGACTAGACTAGACTAGACTAGACGACTAGACTAGACTAGACTAGACTAGACTAGACTAGACTAGACTAGACTAGAATAGAATAGAATAACAGACTTACAAGGGACCTTGGAGGTCTTCTAATCCAACCCCCTGCTTAGGCAGGAAACACTATACCGTTTCAGACATATGGTTGTCCAATCTTTTCTTTAAAACTTCTGGAGGCAAGTTATTCCACTGATTAATTGTTCTGACAGGAAATTTCTTCTTAGTTCTAGGTTGCTTATCTCCTTGATTAGTTTCCATCCATTGCTTCTTGTCCTGCCTATATGTTAATAGTTTGGTAATCACTCTTCTTCATATATTACTGTGCAATGTCTGACTGCTGCTCTTGGAAGTATAACATCAGAAATCCAATTCCATAAAATCTTTAGAATTGGGCAACTTAGTATTTTTCAGCTATCAGTCTATACCAGATTATTGAGAAGCTAAATATTATATTTCTTCCAAAAATGTAAGAACACCAGAAAAACCTTGGAGGAGCAATGCTGTCCTCTGGAATTTGGGACAAGTTTAACACAGTGGTCATGAGTTAATTCTAGATTGGGTGAGAAAGAATCACAAATGGAGTTTTTCATGAGAAGGAACTTTTTTTTTAAGGCAACAGGTTATTACTGCAATTGCTTACAATTAAAATATGACAATGACACATTTTTATAAATTGCAGGATACATTGCTTTGGTGAAATGCAATAGGGAAGAACCAATGCGTAGGTATCCAACGCCTGCTGATATTCAGTAAGTCAGCCAAATTTCTTTTGTTTACCTTTCTAGTGAAGCCATTCTCTCCCTTCAGTGTCAAAGCTGAGATTACAGAGGACACTGGGCAACTGAATGTGAGTTGGAAGAACCCTGAACTTCCAAAGAATGACCTTCAGTTTCAGGTTCGATATGTGGCTAGCAGAGAAGACATTAACTGGAAGGTATGTTCTGATTTAATGCAAACTAATGCTTTCCTAAGGATTCTTCTGTTAATTTTATTAGTGCCTGGTTCATCTTGGGAGGAAAAAAGAACAATTTTGATATGTTTCTTTCTTTTCTCTAATCTTGGCTTTAGCCACTCAGAAATTATTTTATTATTATTGGTTAGGTTTCTTTGCTTTTTTGTATAGATTCAGGAAGTTCCTGCTGTATCAGTTACTTCTGTGAGTATTGCTGTACAAGATCCCTGTATAGTTTACATTATTCAGGTGCGCTGCAGGATGACTGAAGGAATTGGCTATTGGAGTGATTGGAGCAGATCTGCTTATACAGTTGTTAAGGATATCAAAGGTCAGTATATTACCTATATGCTTTTGGCTATATGCTATATTACCTATATGCTTTTCATTTAGAATAAGTTGTATGTAAACAATTTGAAATATGCGTTATTTTTTCAGCTCCTTTGAGAGGACCTGAATTCTGGAGAGTTATTAATGAAGATCCCATTATGAACCAGAAAAATGTTACTTTACTTTGGAAGGTAATTCTGAGAAGAAGAATAAGATGCTCAACATCTAATTTTTTGTAATGCTCTATTATTCCTTACAATTAAGATATATCAAATTAGCTAAAACCGCTTCTGTTAATGTTGGTGGGGTAATAGTCAATTTGGCTTTCTCTTTCAATTAGTTAAAAATATAAAGAAGACAATTTATATATTGTCCTGATTTACACAATTCTTAGCATATATTAATCAAGAGCCTTTTTTAAAAATAGAAAAGGGGAAGTTTTTTAAAAAATTTGAAGTTCCACAATGTAATTATATTGTTTACATGCAACTTTCAGAAGTGTATCTTTTTTCCAGAACTATTTTTTGATTAAGCTTTGATTCAGGAAAAAATAAATCCTAGTAGGCTTTAATGCTAAAAGTTGCCTTGGAATAGAATTTCTAAATTTGTTTTCAAAGGAATTAAAGGTAGATTTTTTTGCATTTCTATTTGTGATAGGCATAATTCAAGTTTGCACTGCCTTTCAGGGATGCATGATCCAAACAACTTTATTATCAAAATCAGCACATCAGCAAATTTATAGCATCGTTCTTTAAAATCCTACAACCTTTTAAAAAGTTGAACAGGTACAACTGTACTTGCAATGTCAACAATTAATACAAATAAAACCTAAAGCCAAATAGTTCTTTCTTCTACTTGCAATATTCTACATGATTTCAAAACTTTCTCCAAAGATTCCAGGTCTAAAGATTAGATCCTGAGATACATGGGCTATTGCACAGAGAAGGAGAGAATATTCTCTTGTATGAGCATACGTCTGTTCCTATGCCACTAGATTCTACCCAATGCCTTAAACCAAAAACAGTCTGTCTGTCTAAACTAACAAGTGTTTTCAATCAGAATTCTTAGAAATATGGAACCAGCACAGATAGTTTACTAAAGTAGAAATCCATCTAATTGCTTTCACACTTTAAAAACCTCCAGTGCACTTTGAAAAAATGAGTTTAAAATTCTTGATTTCTCAGCAAATTAGTTTAATTTCTGACCTAATTGGCTACATAAGACTGTGAAAGTTAACATTTGTAGGAAATGAATCAAATATCTTCTCCTATATTATTTTTTAAAAAAATCTAAACTTTAGTTTCAACCACAATACAAAATATCTAATATATGTGTATTTTTTTACAGCCACTGATGAAGAATCTTTCTTTATGTAGTGTTCTAGACTATGTAGTAGAGCATAATACCTCAGAAAATATTGCTTGGTCTGACTATATAGAAAATGACACTACTTACACTTTTTCATGGTCTGAAGATATACATTCTGTTAAGATTATAGCAATCAACTCAATTGGACCTTCCTCTGTGAATTTTATTTTAACTCTTTCACAACAAATAAGCACAGGTAAGAGCAACCATTCTTGCTCCCACACAACCCTTTTAATGTATGACTATACGTTTAATAAAGAAGGTATTTGGAAACTATTGATCTTTTGGAAAGTCCTCTCTTTAAATAAAGAGTGTAGGATTTCCAACCAAAATTTTGAATACATTAATTTTTATTACTCTCATGCTGGAATGGTGATACATGTACTGTATATAAAATAGCCAAAATATATGGACAGTGTTCTTATTAAAATTATATAGTGATCTGTATTTTCCTCAGCCAAGGACCATATATCACTTTTGGATGGCATGTAGAGGCCATACAGTCCAACACTGCGTGCAAAAGTGTAAATGGAGTCATCATACATTAAAACAATGGATGTATAACTACATTTATATTTAATAAATATTAAATATTGTTGACTATAGTCTCTAATTATGTTTTAATACCCATTTCATTACAAAAAATAATGAAGTATAGCTATTTGGACATGTGGCCAGGGAGATTAAAGTTGGGTTTGCTGATCTAAATTTGTTTTCTATCCAAATAAATTTACTTGTATTATACATGGGAATTAAGCTTGTTTCTTCTAATTGGAAATCTAGTAATATTCTTTTCTTTATTTATGAAGTTTACAACATTTCTAATCTACAAAGTAAAATGAAGTGATTTTGTATTTTCTTTTTTAAGACATTGGGTGAATTCTTTCTAATTTTCTATCTGATTACCATTTGTTTGTTTGTTTCTTGATTGGTTTGAATTAGTAAACATTCTGCAGTCTCTGAATATCTACCCAATGAACAGCAGTTGTGTAATAATGTCCTGGACACTTTTACCTATGGATTATGTGGTTACATCCTTTATAATTGAATGGACCAATCTAAATGGAGAAGAACAAATTAAATGGATAACAGCTCCTTCTAATGTTAGGAGGTATCATATATTTGGTGAGTTTGAATATGAAAACATATGCTTCTGTGTTTTTGTTGTTGTTGTTACAACAATACTTATGTTGGAAGAAAAGAATTACCTGGACATGAGATAAAACATAGAAGGGTTATTGAAAACCAATTAAAAATAAAAATTACTAAAAAATCATGTTGTCATATTTAATACAATTGCATTGATTTTTTAAAAAAAAATTTTTTAAAAAAAACCTTCCTTCCTTAATTTTTTTGCAACATGATTTTGCAATATTGGGGAACCATATATAAGAAGTCAAGCAACTGCAGATTGCCCCAATTTAAATTATGGTAGATTAAGAAGAATATTATTGTTATATGTGGTAACATTTTATTTGTGATTTTGAGAAGCTATTTGTAGTCCTCCAATGTCAAAACAATGGAATATAGGAAAGTGCCAGTTTTCTAAACTTGTAAGTCTCAAACTGGTGCTTGACTTTCTTTAGCTCTGACGTTTTATGTAGCTGTGTGTGTCTTCTATGAATCTGACCAACTGTCAGTTGCTGGTACTTGTCCATTAAACATTATTGTTTCATTCCAGATAACTTCGTACTCATTGAAAAATACAGATTTAGTTTATATCCAGTCATTAATGAAGGAGTCACAAAACCTGCGATAACAGAAGGATTTTCCAAAGGTGATTTTAGTGAACTGTATCTTATAACTTCTTAAATAATAATGAGAATACAAATAATACTAGGACACATTTCATAACATAAATGTGTTTTAAAAACTTTTTTACAGAATTTAACAGAATATATTTATATTCCAGTTATGTTTATATTTCCTTTAGTAGATAGAATATAAAACATGCTTGCAAAATATAAACGGTTTGAAAGGGATTTTGTTGTTAATGACTGCTGCCACTCAGACTACAAAGGATCATGCAAGTGACACATGTGAGAACAGTCAAGTGTTCATCATGAAAATTGCTTATCTGTCATATCTGACATATGCCCTCCAGTTAAACTCACAAGATGGCACTATACTAATTAGATGGCACAGCTAATTTTGTTGGGTGTTAGAGCAGCCAAAACCATATTAGTAAGTGTACTGGACTGGACTGAATTTTCCACCTTGTCCCACCTGAAAAAAGATACAGGCAGCAATAAAACAATAGATATTATCCATGTGTATGATTCATGGCTTAATCCTCATAGGAAATCGCTTCTGTGGTAGCATTTTTTTAATTAAAAAGGGGGTGGCTAATTGTATTTAATGTTTCAAATATCACATGAAAAAAATACGGTAAGCCTGATATTGGCTGATTTAATACAGAACCAAACAGGAAACATGGTTCCTTCAATATTTTAAGAAACAATTCATATGGAAATGTGAATTCGTTCATGGGCAATAAATTTTCCCAATTATTTTGATTAAACTGAAGCAAAAATGCTGCTCCTTCAATCTGTTCTTCAAAATTGCCTAGTTGAATGCATATCTTCTCTGAGAAGATGGGACCAAAATAGGATTTAAGTAGTACTGCCTTTTCTTTGTTATCTGTTCTGCCCTCCTCAATGAGCAGCTGGTATATCGATTGTTTTCTTTGTTACTCTGAACATCTCTAAATAAGCCCTTTTGCTAATCTCAGTACATTCTGCTCTTTAGTTTTCCTGACATCTCTCTACCAATCTAGGTAGACGTGTACTGTTTCTTGGTAATATGTCTCTCATTCTACCTTTTATATGTGCCTCTTTGGATTTTCAGTTTTTTCACTAAACTTTATGAACAACCCCATTGGTTTCGTCTGCTCCTTTCTTTTTATTTCCACATTTTAATTATTTCCAAATGTTCTTTCTAGAATCTCTGTTTTCAGGTATTCCCATTAATCTGTGCATACTTTTCCCATTTTTCTCCTACTACTGTGGAGTCCTATATATAATCATTAAAAGTTTTTACAATCAGATTTCTTGATGTCTAAGATACGTATTTCACTGCACTATATTTTCTGCCCCTAGCCCAGTATTCTTACTTTTGTTTACACTGTATACTGAATCATTAGTTACATTTTAGTTAGAAACAAGACAAGGAATTTTAATTTTCCCTTCTCTGAAGAAAAATATTCCAAGCTGATTCCTGGTGTCTTGGAATGATTATTTTGTTTCCCAACAGATGTTTGAACAATAAACTGTCCATCAGTTATTCCTTCCCTCTTTGAAGACTCAAAAATTGAAAAACTTCATGTATATGAAAACGTCACTTGTGATTAATATTATTGAGTTGTTTGTAGTAGGTTTTCAAAATAACTCAGGTTTTATTCCTTTTTCCATTTATTATCCTTATATTTCAGTACCACAACCAAGTTCTTTGCACTGAATTTCTGTGGCAATGTGGATATTTCATATTAATGTGATCACAAAAAAAGTAATTGGAAGGATGTTCGTGCTCCATCAGTTGTACAATGTTTATGGGGAGTGTAAAAAGCATGCTTAGTTACATGATAAAGTGAAAGAAGAGACTGTGGATGAGAAAAAAGTTTATATAAGAGAATGACTGGCAAAAAAAAATGAAAATGATAGAAATAATATGGAGAAAAAGAGTAGTGGAGAATATAGTTAACTAGAGCACGTACTGGTTAAATTTAAAAGGAGTAGAGATAAACAAAATACTTAAATTGGTATTTAAGTATTTAAATTTAAAAACTTGGAAGTGAAAATTCTTAAGAGTCTCCAGCAGAGCTAATGGAATTAAAAGTGATTAAATGTTTTGGGATGAAAATAAAGTGAGGGAATGATAAATAGGTATCAAAAGTGGAATGAAAACAAATGATATAAATGTACAGGTAGTCCTCAAGTTATGGCTGGTCGGTTAAAACAAACTTCAAAAAAGCTACTTATGAACTGTTGCCGAAGTGATGACTGCTGCACTTTCCCCCTCATGGTCATGTGATCACAATTGGGACTTTGGCAACCAACTCACATTTATAACTGGTTGCATTATCCCATGGTTACATGACTATGATTTGCAGTGGAGGTTTTTTTGCCATTTTTCAGAAAAAAACATTGCAAATCAAAATGTTTGGTGGTAAAATGGTCCTAAAATCAAGTTCGCCACATGGTTCCTTGACTTATGACTCTGACGACTATGAAACTGTGGTTGTAGGTAGAGGACTACATGTAGTCAAAGAAAAAAAGTGATGAAAGAAAAATTTTAGTGAAAATATTGACAAATCATAAGACGACAGAAATGTTAAAATACCAAGGAAAGTAAAAATACAGATATGGTTTGCTTATGAAAGGGCTGTGTGACTTATTTAATATGTGTGAAAACTTTAATATGTGTGCATAACGATTGCAAGATTCTACTATGGCTCTCCTATAGAAAAGGCAAAGTACCTAGAATCTATTTAAAAAACACTGGGGTACTAATCTGTTAAATGTTCCTGAGAAAGTGTTTAACTGAATTCTGATTTTGAAAGAGTGATGGTGTGACAATGAACAAAATGTGGGAAGTACAGTGTACCTTTATACTGGGCAGGGGAGTCTGCAGATCTGATGTTTGCTCTTCAGCAGGTCATTGAAAAATGTATGAATGTGAGATAATTTATTTTTATGTGTGCTGATTTAGAGGAACCACATGATAACGTGAATTTGGCTTTGGTAATGAAATGTTTTGTGTGAAGGTGGTCACAAGCTGGCAGTTGCCGAGTATGTTAAGAACACTCTATGATGAAGCTATTATTATTTCATGTGACATAACAGAATACAAGCATTAATGCAGAAAAACTCACAAAATGTGTAAATATAAAATATCAGAACATTGAACCATTAAAAAACACACAGAACAAGTGATGGATAAAATTACAAATAAAATAATATTATGTATGAACAGTTACTGAGGTGGTTAAATCTACAGGCGAGATATCTAGATCTTTTAGCTACTGGGTAGAGTCTCCTTGAGATGATGTATTTCATGCAGGGATCCAGAGTACCTTCTGAGGAGGCATTCCATCACAATATAATGTAAAGTTTGCAGGACTTTATGATGGAACTAATGGATGACAATAAATGGAATGTTTATGCTTGTAACATTAGAAGTATATTGGTTGTTTTCACACTACACTCAGGATTTGGAAGTTAATTATAGCTATCCAGTCTCTTAACTCCTTATTTGGTCCCTGCTTTGGCAGAAAACACTAAAAATGACTTAGCTAGTTTATAAACTTTATATATAATCTTTACAGCAGACAGGAATAAAGCCTTAAACACAACAGTTGATTAACCAGTTAAACACAAGGAAATCAGAAACTTTTAATACATATCTGTGGTACAGGGTTTAAATCAGGGGTGAAATTCTCCTGGTTCGGACCGGCTCGGGTGGGTAGGTAGTGATTATGGCCAGTGGTTCGGAGAACTGGTAGCAATGGCAGCTGGAGGCTCCACCCACCCACCCACCCGCACCATTCCCCGACTCCAGCCTTGCCATGGAGCCGCTGCCTGCTCACCCTTCGCCATGTGGTGTATCCTACTGCTCACCTTTC
>JANHZT010005861.1:307542-323788 GCA_032468215.1 Stegonotus admiraltiensis | reverse complement strand
GCCACGCGCCCACCTTTTATTTAATGCAGCGGCAGGTTGGGTGTGCACTTGGACCAGTGTGGCTCATTCACGAAGGAGAGTGAGCAACTCCAGTAACTTTCGGGCACTTGCTTTCCCTGACAGCCGCGAGAGAAATGCAAGCAGTAGATGCATTCCCCGACTCCGGGGAATGGAGCGGGTAGGCGGAGCTTGTGGCAAAGGGTGAGCAGGCAGTGGCTCTGCGGCAAGGCCGGAGTTGGGGAATGGTGTATTCCTCAACTCTGGGGAATGGGGTGGGTGGGCAGAGCCGTGGGAGAAAGTTAAGGACACGCCGGCAGAATAGAAATTTAAAAAGTTTTCCTACCGGGTTCTGTGGACATGGCTTGGTGGGAGGGGGTCTTGTGACTGACTGGGTGTGGCTGTGAGTGACATCAAGTTGGCCATGCCCACTCAGTCACAGGACACCCCCCCACCAAGCCACACCCACAGAACTGGTAGGGAAAAATTTTAGATTTCACCCCTGGTTTAAATTCTAATTTTTTTTCATACTTCACAGTTAATGGATTCTTGGCAAGTCTTGTGAAGGCCTTAGGAGGTAGCTGAAGGATGTTTATATAACAGTTCTCTTTATTGGCAGAGAAAATGGTTAGTTCTCCCTCACCAGTCTCAATTCATATAGTTGGGAATATATTTCTCTAAGTAGATGATATGTTTTATTCAGAATCCAAGGAATCTGAGACCAACGGTACTTAACAGAAAAATCAATTAAATAATTGAAAGTTATATATACATAGAAAAAACTAGAATAGGTTGATATGTTTGTATACTTGATAGAATCTGTGCTAAAGATTGAAAAACAGAAAATTTTAAAACATGATAATTCTGGTATAAATGTAGTGTATGGTCTATTTTGAGTAGTGATTATTTGTCAGAATAAAACAGTTATATATAAAATACTTCTGCTCTATTTATATGGAAGTGAGAGTTTGGTAGGTGAAAAGAAACTGAATGTTGAATACAAAAGTAAGAAATATGTTAAACATTTAAAAGATAGTAATGAATAATTAGTAAAAAAAGAAATATACTGAGACAGTTTCTGGTATAAAGAGCATGATTCAGGATTTAATTACAGAACAAAAATATGGAAGAAGATTAAGGAAGATTAAGGCCGAAGAGGTTGTAGAAAAAATGCTTTTTAAAAGAAAAAAAAGCCTCTGATGATTGCGTGGCTCAGCTGGGCAATGGGGGGAGGGGGGCAGGGATTTTTGCTACCGGTTCTCCGAACCACCCACCTCCATCGCTAATGGATCAGGCGATCCGGTCTGAACTGGGAGCATTTCACCCCTGGTACATAGGATCTGACTTGAAAAATATAATCTACAAAGATATTCAGTTTTTATCTTAGGAGACTTCGTTAGGCATATTGTCTAGAATAATCTTTACCCATTCAGTTTAATGTCACTGAAGTAATATCTTGCAAGTGTATTTGGAATGTAATGGTAATGACTTTTTAAAATAAATTATTTTTCCAGATGGGATTGAAAAGCAACACGATGTGAACTTCTATGTGATTCTACCCTTAATGATTTCATGCTCATTTCTGCTTCTTGGAGCATTGTTGATTTTGCAGCATAGGTAAAGTTTTCCTTCATGATGCTTGCTGAATCTGTTCCTAGTAGGAGAATATTACATACAATAATCTATGTGATCATCCATTTGAATGGCTGAATAAAGAATAAATTAAATTTAAAAATTAAAATTATGAAATATTTTCCGATTATTAGAATTTGCATTGTAGTATTATTCTTTGCAGCAACCCAGAAGCTGTAATATTTTTTCTCATCATTATTTTATTAGATTTATATCTTAGCTTCTGTTATAGACTATACAGTATACATAGCACTGTTTCTATAATTTTTCATATAGGAAAGAATGAGCAGAGAGAGAATGCCTGGTACAAAACCATAGACTATATCTTCAAAGCTGAGGGTAGCCTTGAACCAGGATCTCCCAGGTCCTGGTTCACAGCCTTAGACACTACACCAAATTTGGTTTTGTTTATCCTTTGAACCAAATCAATTCATTATCTGCATTTTTTCAGAATTAAGAAATTATTGTGGGTTGATGTCCCAAACCCAAAGAATTGTTCCTGGGCACAAGGAGTTAATTTCCAAAAGGTACGTAATTCTATTTTAATGCATTTCATTGTTATATTTTACTTGAAAACTGAGGCTGATTACTACCATTAAATTACTAATGGGTTTTCAGGTACACTGACAAAAATAAATCCACCTGAATAGGTATCCCTTCAGAGGTAGATATACCTAAAAATATCCTTCCAGTTTTTTTATTATTATTACTATTATAGAATACTATTATTATTATTATTATTACTATTATACAAGCTCCAGTGCTCAAAATAAAATGTAGAGATTCCATGTTCTGCTAGGACAATATGCCACAAGCATTCAACATTTCTATTGGAACCATGGATCTTCAATCATTAGGACATTGTCTAAGAAAACTGGTCATTCTGACAGAGCAGGTCATAACGTCTACAAAGCATTATGAATGTATCTAATCCACTTATCTCCATCTCATCCCTCTCTATAAATCTTTCTGTAGATTTCTTGATTCTTACATTGTGCAAATGGCAGTTTTATTAAGTTTACCATTTCATACTTTGTGAATAAAACTATAGAAGTTGAATTAAATGTTCTAATAGGTAGAAAGAAACATTTGGGGAAATGATTTTTTTTAAATTAATATATTATTTTCAGTTTTCATTTCCATTAAACTTTACTTTCTCATCTTTATTGTTAATTTTATTTCATTTCATTTAAACAGAGAATGGACATTCTTTGAAGTCTAATCTTGGTCACTGCCCGCTGAACCATTGTTCCAGCTCCCAGACTTCCTTTACAAGTTGTTAGAAGAATTATCTATTTGAATTCAGAAGACAGAATTACTTTCCTATCATTTCATTGTCTGCTGACTTTGTTCGTACATAATAGCATTGGAAATAATTTTGTACAAAGGTTATAATAATGGTATATCATTCTAAGAATACTATTTTTCAGCAAGGACAGGTTTTGTTGTGTAAGAGGAACACTTGAGGATTCAAGGACAGTAGGTACTATGTTATATTCCTTAATACATTAAGTTCCCCTAGAAAACTCTGATTAAGTAACCTAAGCTCAAAGAATACTCCGGGCAAACTATCTTTATGACTGGGTTGAATGAATAAAGCTGGGATTATGTGGTAGCCGGGGAATGTTCCCAGCACCTGATTTAGAATGACAGATATAGATATAAAGCATCATGTCCTTAAAGCCAGCGATATCAAGGTGTCTTTAATTCTACACGTTTTCCTAAAACTATTTTTTTTTCTAAATAAGCAGGTGCTTATTATGGAGCATGTTTCTTATTTGGAGCATTATATGCTGAATCTTTATAAGCAATCATTTCATAACAGCCACATATATGTACCTAAGACATACTCAGTGTAGGTGCCTTTCCTGATTATGGGTAGTCCTCGACTTAACAATTCATTTAGTGACCTTTGAAGTTATAATGGCACTGAAAAAAGTGACTTATGACCATTTTTCACACTTATTGTTGCAACATCTCCAAGGTCACACGATTTACATTCAAATGCTTGACAACTGGTTCACATTTATGATGTGTCCCAGGGTCATGTGGCCATCTTTTGCAACCTTCTGACAACCAAAGTCAATGGGGAAGTCAGATTCACTTAACAACCGTGTTACTAATTTAACAATTGCGGTCATTCACTTAACAAATGTGGCTAGAAAAGTTGTAAAATGGGGCAAAACTCACTTAACAAATTTCTCACTTAGCAACATAAACTCTGGGCTCAGTTGTGGTCATATGTCAAGGACTACCTGTAATCTAATCTTTCAATTTCACATTTACTGCATCAGCTTAAAAGCCGCTCTGGATCTCCATATTCTCACTGTTTCAACAGGATTGGAGAATTTAGCTTACTATTTTCTTGTGAGAGGAAACACTTACCTCATCCCTCCTTCTGATTCCTGACAGAAATTAGTTACAAATGGAATGCTGTCTTAATGATTTTGCAGCAAATAAACAAAGATGACATTGACAAGAGATTAATCAGATTTCCTCTCCAGCCCAGATGGAAAAATGCCTGCAAAGCACTGGAGGACTGCAGCAGCTTTGTCAGGGCAATACTTGTGTTTCGTATTAGCAGAAGGAAAGACAGCTAGGCCTACAAATTGCTTCAGGGGGCTTTGGAAGTGAGAACAGTATGACTTTGATGTGCCTTTAGTTGAATTGTGCCAAGAAGCAGGGAAGAATAGAGTAAATGTTTTAGACAGAAGAGACAATGAAAATTATTATCAGGAAAAACAACCCTATTTAGTTTATTTTAAAGTGTGTGTAAATGGCCTTCTGAAATTCCCCCTATATTTGCAATCAGTGGGAGAATTTTTTTATCAGATTTTCCAATAAAAGTGAAATTGTATAATAATGTCAGTGGCTCTATGCCAGTGGTCTCCAACCTTTCCAGCTCAGTGGACAAGCAGAGGCGGCAGAGGCTGTGGTGGCAGGGGGGAGAAGAGGGGATGGTTTCGTGTGGGCGCATCGCTTTCACAAATGCAGCGGTGAACACACACACTTGTCCACCACTTCCATGGCCTGATTCCAGATGAGCTGTGGCCCAGCACTGGGCTGTGGCCTGGGGCTTGGGGACCCCTGCTTTATGCAACATGACATATCTTGGTGTTTTCAGAAGGTCATAAACTTTGCATTGTTTCAGGTTACTATTGGTGAAAGCTACCACAAAAAGTTACGAATTACACTATGGTGTCCATTACAAAGTGGCTTCCCCCCTAAAATGATTAGGTAAGGGGATAGAGGCCAAAAGACTGAGTTATCTGCTCTAGTTAGTAGAAACTGTCCCTGAAATTACAGTCAGAATTGGGAAACAGGAAATTCAATAGAATAGAACTCCTACATAAAATTCTATAAAAATGCACTCAAGTTTCATATGCTAATGGTATCTTTTATATTATATGAATTTTCAATCTTAATATAACAGAAAGTTTGAAAACTCAGAAATATTTAAAAGCTTATTTAGAAGGTACAAACTTATTCTGTCCAATTTCATGCTAAACGCAATACATACAAGGGCCATGTAGCTTTTGCTGAGACTATTCTACTACATTGAACATCATATTCAAATTATTTTTGAAATGAAAATTATGAACATTCTGAAAGTTTTATTTCTGAACATTTTAGCTTGTATTTAGTCTAATTCCAGTGATAATTTTATCTTCTGTTTTAGCTTGTTTACTTAATTAGAATGAATATAAATGAGCAGGATTTTCCTTGTCCTGATTTCTAATTTGTTCAGGGCACTTGGAAAAGAGCTGTATATTTTGAAATAACTTCCTAAAGCTATAAAAGAAAAATTAATAAAGTATTTATCAAAAGACAAGTATTCTTCCTAATTTGGACACAATATTTATTATCAAATGAATAATAAAAACTCAATACAGTCTTTTGTCCACTCTCACTTTTCAGCAAACTTGAGAAACACAAGCAGGCAGACCACCAGCAAATCATAGGGAGTAAGAAATCTATCCCTATTTTTAGGAGAAAAAAAATGACTAGATAAAAAACCTAGTCTGGATATTATAATTCCAAACAATAAAAAAATGCAGCATAAACAAGAATGACAGAAATTATTCCTTGATAAATATTTGACAAGCTCAGGGGGATAGTTTCTGGAATTTTCTCAACACCTTTAGCAGCAGTGGCCATAAGTATTTGTATGTGTTCTATGTAATAAAGTATTGTGTGTGTGTTTGTGTATGTGCACTTTATTCCCAGAAACTAATCAGGGTATGTGCACACCACTGTTGTATGCATGGGACAAGGGGTTGAATGAAGAAGTTTCACAAATTGTTTTCTATGGAGCCTTAAGCTCTGGAACAATTTGATGGGATTCCATGAGAAACTAAGTGCAAAAGGGAAAAGACATCACTCAAACACAGTGAATTTAATATCATGAGCTTTGCTTCTTGATTGGAGATTCCATGAATTTCTTTAGAAAGAAATTACAGGTTCTGTAAAAAAGGTTTGAAAATACTGCACCAAAGCATCTCTGATTGATCATGCCTGGAGCCTCTTTAGCAAAAAGTTTATCACCTCACATGGCTGCCTGTTTCATGGGCTGACAGTTTATAAAATTAGGAAGTTCTTCCTAATGTCTGGCTGAACCTATTTCCTTGCATTTTAATCCATTGGTTCTCATCCTGACCTTTGGAGCAATAGAGAATAACTCTGTTCCTTCCTCTATGTGACAACCCTTCAGATATTTGAAGACTGCTTTAATATCCACTCATCAGCTGTGTATAGGTCAAACATACCCAGATTCTCTAGCATTTCCTCCTAAAGCTTTATTTTAGATCCCTTACTATCTTAGCCTTACTATGAATTAAATTTGTCACTGCTCTCTCTGAACCGTGGAGCCCAGAACATGACACCGTATTCAGGTAGGTTATCTCTATACGTATGTGAATATGTGCAGTGGGAAGGAAGGGACAGGCCACACACATCCTCTTCTGCATCGTATGACCAAAAGGAGGATCTTAGGGTGAAGTGCTGGCCAGTATTCTAACCTGCCTTTCAAAATGAGATTCATTGGAAGTTTTTCTGGAATCCTTGTCTCCATAATCCATCTTCCATCTCATTCTTTATCTGGCTAAATTTTCCCTGCTGCAGATTTGATTTCATTCTGTTCTATTTACAGGGAATTATCCTGTTGACAGACACAAAGTTCTTAACCTCTTTTACATAAGAAATAAAAATAGTTTATTTTCTTAGTATTTGTTGCCCTGTGTATGTTTGCATGTGCCACAGTGGCACATAGTGCTATAGTTTGTGTGTATGTGTATTTCAGACATATACATAGAATCTTACAGATTCTTTTGGCTGTCTCTTGCAAATATGTTTTAGTTGTCACGTCATAAATGATTCCACATTCAAGTATCAATAGCAGGTAAACTTAAACCTATTTTGTAATCAAAGTATTATATTTTATCAGCTAATCATTTGTCTAACACATAAGGTTTTCATTAATTCATTATCTCCAACCCAACAGAATCAAATTCTGCAAAGGAGGCCAGCGTTGTGTCTGTCTGTCCATCCTTCTGTCAGTAGGATAACTGAAAACAGTACACAACAGAACTTACATATGAATAAATATAAATACCCCTCTTCATTACAATGTTGTAATAGAATACTATATGTCATACCTCAGCCACATTAGCTGTTGGCTGCCCTCAAAAACTCTCAGAATCCAAGGTATTTCTGAAAGTCTTACATTGTAGGCCCTCTTCACCCATTTCAGCTGTTATCAAAACTTTGTTAATCCTCCCCTTCTTTTTCTCTCTCTCATTGTGCACTGCATATTTTAGCAGCATATCTATGCAGGGTTGTGACAAACAGAATATTAAAGGCACTCCATGTGGGCAGTGTGCAAATTCCCTGCTGTTAGCTGAACATCATTTTTTCAAAGATCCATGAGTATCCATTAAAGCTAAAACTGCCAAAATCTTGGCAGTTAGGCTGAACTTTTTCTAGTTGACCAGTAAAGGAACAAAGAAATCAGTATCCAGCCTGCCACCCATTTCCCCCACATTAATTTCCTTGCACAGGTTTGTGGCAAAGAAAAGTAGATGCCTGGTATTGTTGCAAGAGCCCCAGAACCTTATACAAGGGCACTATGTTGCTTTAGAGACATTGTAAATGGGGAAGGGAGGACAAAGAACTTGAAATGGACCACTGATAGAAATTCTTATGAATGAAAAAGCTACCTCCAAGCATTCTAGAACTTAATTTAAATTGCAATGATTCCCTTGATTACCCAATGACACTAACATGTGCAAGATGTGCATTGCCACTACAGAAGCTGCATCAAATCCTCATAGGCCTTCTCCATCTCAATGTATGCTGATCCTGATTTGGATTAGGCCACTGGGCACTAACTTTCCACCAACAAAAAAAATATGAAAGGTCAGCTCCATAATACATTTTAAATAAAGTTCAATAAAGCTAAGATAAGAAATTGCCCAGAAAAATGTTTTTAGGGAATGGTGACAGAAGCAATATTTCTGAGATGCAAAACATCTCCCAGTTTTGGAGATCTCCTTAACCACTCACAAAGAAAGGCAGAAAATTTTGTCAGCAGTTGAACTGAACAGGAGTTTAATATGACAATAAAGAGTATCTTTGAACTTAGGGAGTATCACCATATATTGTTGGTGTAGTCTACATGAGAAATACACTTAACTTCATTCTGGATGTTGAAGAGGAATAGAAAAACCTGATAAACACTTGTACTGCATATCAATGAGTGATGATTTCTGGAGACACAGCTGTACCATAGAATATAAACTCTGGCCAGAATAAAATATTTTCAGTTGTTTTATTGACAGGTAAGTGTGCATAGAATTGCAGGTTTGCTTTGTAGTTATTTTGATTATGACTTATTTTATTTATCAGTTATTTTTTAGAGCCACTGTATTCTTAATTTTCTCTTTATTGAAAGGAAGATGAATTATATCCATAATTCTGATCGAGAAGACAGAAAACAGACACCTCTAAAGCTAGGGTTTAAACAATTACTTAAAAGCATATCAAAATTAAATATATAAAATGGCGTATTTAAAACTTGCAGATATATCTTTGTTTACTTTAACATGTTTGCCTTATGTTAATACACTTTATTTAATCTGAACTATATAAGTGAAGACATCCAGATTCAATACCATAATTTGGTTCCCCTCCCAAAAAGAGATTATTTCAAAAATGTAATTCATCTGGCTTTGAAAATGAAGAACCAGATTCAAATATAATAAAATATTCATTTGCTTAATTTTTCTTATTCTTGTATTCTTTTCAGTATGAACAATTAACTGATAAATGAGCTTTACAATGTGTCTTGTTTTTTTAGCCTGAAACCTTTGAGCATCTCTTTCTCAAGCATCCTGAAGCATTGTCATTTGGTCCGCTACTTCTGGAATCAGAAATAGTATTGGAAGATATCAGTATTGATAAAGCAATGAAACACGAAGATAAGCAAGAGTTACTAGCAGTTGACTCACTGTTTTCAACCATTCAGGACTTTGAGCATGACTCAACTTGCTCTAGTGGTCATTTCAATAGTGACAGTCTCTCTGAGAATGTCCATGAGGCTAAAAATAAAAGAGGCATGTCAGAACAATGTAATGTAAAATATGCAACTATTATAAGTGGCTCCATGTCAAGTGGGCTTTATGAGCCTCCAAAGAATTCAAGTAGTCCTTTTGACAGAAGTTTTGTGAGCCTTAAGTCTTCAGTTCCAGCTTCTTTCTCTAGCATTTCTTGGGCAGTAGGAAATCAAGCATTTTTGATATTACCTGAATATTTTCAAGACCCTCCCAGAAAAACTCACTCTCTGTCTGTTGTTTCCTCTGAAGGTTTCTCAGAATCTTCAGAACAGGATAAAACTTTCACTGAAGGTGACAGTCCAGAGAGAAGTTTGTTCTATTTAGGCATGGGCCCACTCAAAAATAACGAAACTGATATATTTTTAACAGAAAATTCAAATGTGGCACCATGTAACTTTCATACCAATACTCTCATTAGAAGCATGAGGATTTCTCAAAATGTAACACCTGATCTAAATCCTTTTATCTGTAACTGTGAGAGGCCCCTTCAAACCTTCATACCATATATGACACAGTTTCAAACATTGACAGTTAAAATACAAGAGACAGCTAGTAGCAAAGCTTAATTAATCCATACTTCTAATTTATTTTGATTATAATGTTGTATGTTCAACAATTTTCTTCATGCAGAACATTTTGGCAAATTCTATATTTTGCAAGTGAATAGCTAGATGTTCAAGTTTTATTAATAATCCATATTATTTAATTCCCAAGTAGTGCAATATTGTGTTTTCCTGAAGGAGAACAACCAGACAGTTTTAATATATGCTTGATTATCTGGAAAGACAAAGTAAATTCTATCTTTCCAAATAAGAAGGTTCTTTTTTCCATAGTTAACTTGTACTTGTGAATAAACTGCTATTGTATTGTCAAATTTCTGCAATTAATTGAGTGATAATCGAGCTTCAGCAATATTCTCAGGATGATGTCTGTACTATTTTCTGATTGAGGCTTCAATGAAAGCTTGAAATAACCAAACTTG
This sequence comes from Stegonotus admiraltiensis, assembly GCA_032468215.1. Taxonomy (NCBI): domain Eukaryota; kingdom Metazoa; phylum Chordata; class Lepidosauria; order Squamata; family Colubridae; genus Stegonotus; species Stegonotus admiraltiensis. The sequence goes on along the minus strand of JANHZT010005861.1, from coordinate 313,567 downwards.
TGCCAGCATGTCTTAAGTCTCTAATCTTGAAGTTTAATATCAGTGTATTATTCTCTACTGACATAAGAACCATAGCAGGTCAATGGGCATGGCTACAATTATCCTATTACAGAGAGGGAAACCTTGTGCAATACATGAATACTGACACAGGTAATATATTTATGCAGCCCTTGAATATACTCTTTATGAATGAAACTGCACATGTTCTCCCTTTGACACAGTATTGTATCTCAAAGACTTTTATTTGCAAGAGAATGAACAGTATTATCTTCAGAACCAAATTTAGAAAGTTGGCATGCTTTTATTCATGATTTGCATAAAAAATGAACATTGTTTGTCCATGTACAGTTTTGTGACAGCATCTAGACATTTCCTAGGTAATTTTCCATCATAAATTTTGTTAGAAATGTTTCTGATTTCAAATTATTTTTTCTAATTAAATTTTAACTGTTAAATAAACAATGATAGCAAAGTTTCTGAGTATTAGATGATGGACAAAGGAACTGATGTAGAAGAGTTCTAATCTTGAATGCATTAAATTGGAGATTTGTGATATGTATTCCTTTTATAGATTAATACTGCTGAAAAATATTTGAAACAATCAACTGTATATAAATGATTACAAATGTGCTTGAATCACTGCTTTAAAAAGTATGATAGGTAAAACTGAATGTGGTCAAACTAAGACGAAACAGAATATATACATTCTGCATTATATCTTACTTAACAGATTCTGTTTATACATAATTTGCATAAATCCTTTAACTTTAACTTTTGGTTTTCCCCATGCTGGGCAGAAAAAAACCCCATAAAAACATTTAGTAGAGAAAAAATATTTTTGTTCACTTCTTTTTTAGGTTTTACAGCTTGGGAAATCCAAATTTAAACATATTTTAAAAGTTTTTGTTCTATAATAATAATTAGAATCAGATTAAAATGACAACTTACATACAAAATGAACATTCCAAATTAAACAAGAACAATTATGAATTATTTAGTGTATACTATAAGGAGGAGGAGGAGGAGGAGGAGGAGGAGGAGGTGGAGGAGGAAAAAATAATACTCAGAAACATTTCCTAATGTTATGCAAACTCCTGGAGAATTATCTCATTTCCTTTCTCAGCTTAGTTTTAACCATCAACATCCAGTGCAAGTTTGCTTTTACAAAGGCTGAACAGAGATTGCTATTATCTATAATGTATATGTATTATCTATCCTGGAAAAGCTGTGTATCAATAGCCAATGTCATGTATTTGAATGTATAAATATGTTTTTGATGATGTAATCTGGATAAATTCAGCTATATGCTATGTGTTATGCCACAGCAACTATTTTGGAGTCTTTTGATTGTAATTGTACTATTTGCTAGTAGCACTTTAAATGTTCTAACTGCTGTTGTCTCTGAATTCTTAATACTGTGCCTTATGATGTGTTTGTTTGCCAACTTTGTTGCAGTATTTTGAAATCTAGCTTACAATAATGTAGGCACCAGTTACTGAAGTGCATAGTACATATGCCATGAAATTTATGATATAACTTTTTATGCTATGATAAAACCAGAACCCTCTTTCTGTAAGATGTATAAACTATTCATTCAGTTACAACCCATTCATCTGAGTATGTTCTCCTTCTATGTGCTTCTGAAATATTCTTAAAAGTATTTAGATAAGCTTACAGTAGTTTTGCAAGGAGTCTGTTTATCAGAAAGATGCAATATAGCAAGCTAGATTGTCATAGGTACAGTATAAACTGGATAAATTAATGCTGGTTATGTGAAAATGGCAAGCAATTTTTATTTAAATAAATTTTCTATGAGTGTCCATTGATCCCAAGGACAATGCACTTGATCCAAAGGATAGGATGGTTTCAATAATACGTTACTGATTTATACTGTTTAGCTGCATGCTTATTCAAATTTAACCTAGATATCCATGGAACATAATACAGGGTGGTTCAGGAAAGTGCAGATATTGACTCTTCACTATAGAAGTGAAATGTGCTTCTATATTACTGTTTTATACTTTTAACATAACAGAGGAATACTATTAAATTCATAGAGGATTTAATAGGATAATCCATTAACTGTATTTAAATGGATATATGGAATAATAAAGTGATAGAGTCATACAGTTGAAGGAAGTTACTTAGTTTGTCCATCAGATATAGTCATCTGCCCAGATCAAGAATCCAAAGCACTGATTAATATCTGAGGACCCAGATTGTTGGGGGCAATATTCTGACTTTATAAACTGCTTAGAGTGGGCTGTAAAGCACTATGAAGTGGTATATAAGTCTAAGTGCTATTGCTATTGCTAATATCTATCTAATCTCTGCTAGCATTGCTGAAGAAATTGGTTCCAATGCAGAATTATTCTTACTGCTAGGAAGATTTCCATAATATTCAGATGGACTTTGTGTTCTTGTTAATTTTAATTCATTGTCCCATATCCTGAATTCTGGAATGAAGTAAACATTTGGGTATTAAAGAGTGCTACCACATTCAGTTACATTTACTTAAAGCTGAATACATATAATCTTTCTCTGTCTCCCTTCCCCTCAGACTTAGTTTCTAGTTTCCTAAAGATACTTAATGTCATCAAGGCACCCTGACGTAAGACAAAACTTTTCTAGCTGACTATACAGTCTATTGGTAAATCACTTTGTTCTAATAGTGTTTATTCTAGCTTAGAGCTTCCCAAAGCTTAAGCAAAAACCTTTCCCATCCTTTAATTTAGCCAAGGTACGCTGGGGATAAGACCTAAGAAAAATGTCCCACATGTTAAACAGAACAACACTGATATTTCCTTTTTGACACTTAAAACACAAAGCAACACTTCTTAGACTAGCAAGAAATAGGAAAAATGAAGGGGAGCTTATCAAATATGAAATCCCAAACTAAGATAGTTATCCATATGATTTCTTAAAGTTGGCCACTGCAGCCTTTCCTTACAAGATCTTGGTTGATTCTGGAAAAAAATAAGAGGGATGGATCTGCTAGCATTTGGTTGAGAGACTGCATTGCTTAGTAACAGAAATTCCAGTCCCAATTTACATTGTAATCTGAAGACTACCTGTAATAGGACTTTAGGCTAGAGTGGTACATTGAAAAATATTCTGGAAGACAGCTTTGAGAAGCCACTTCCAAATTCTCAGCAAGAAAACTAGATGTCTTCATGCAGCCCCTCAGATCTTGGGCAAGATCTGAAAGAAATATTATTCCTCTATTTCCACATTTTACAAATAAATTCATATTATCTCATAGGTCCATTATTAGTTGCTAATGGTTCCCCCCCACCACTTCTGTTTAACCATGTTTGATTTCGGAGGCTGTCTGAAGAAATCCCTGCAGTTTTCTTAGCAGGTGTTTCAGCAATAGTTTATCATTGCTTCTTTTCTAGGACTGAGAGAGTGACTGGCCCCGAGATCAATAGCTGGCTTTGTGTGTAAGATGGAACTAGAATTCACAGACTCCCACTTTCTACTCTAATGTCTTAACCACTACACCAGATCCGCTCTCTGCTAATGTTTAGGAGGACTTAATCAGAAGTCTTCTCTTTCACATAATGCTTCTAAATTTAACAGGGATATACTCTCTGTCCTACAAACACACATGCATACAGTGTGTGAGTGTGTGTCTGTGTGTTCACAATAATTAACCTAAGAGCTCTATGCATTAGTTGTCCAATGTCTGGTTAATTACATATTTATGTTTGGGAAAGAACCTTTGTGCATATTAGTAAGCTAATGATCCTTGAAAACAGCACCTTTACAATAGCAAATAGCTTGGCTAATTTGAGCCAACAGGTGCTATTCTTTTTTCATTAGTACAGCACACTGAATTCACAACAAAACCAGCAAATTGATATTATTATTATTATTTTTACATGATACAAATAGACCAGATGCTGATAAAATGGTTCATACTCATTTTGGGCTATATTTACTTTGTCCAGCTCACCCAGTATATTCTGATATTTACTGATTAATGCAATTAGAAATGATAGCAATACCATTGTCAATGGTATTCATGGAACAGTAGCTATACTGCTGAGTGCAAAACAGATAGTTTTTTATGATTTTGGTAGTATAGATGTCTTATTTGTGGGGTGATAACAGTATATCTACATTATGCTTGAATATACAGTATATATAGGTGGAATTCATGTTCATAATAATTCCTGCTACCTTCAAAAACAGAGCTCAGTTTGAATTTATATGTGCTTGTGAATTCATGGGTGATATTTAATATTAATGGGTAATTTGAAAAAGCTTTTACTCTGGATGAATTTAATACATACTATTTTTCAAACTGCAAATAACATTTGTATCAAGGGTGGCTCTGCTTTTTATATCCTATGTATGTCCAAAGATATTACCTCTCACATTATACTATTTGATTAGTCTTAGTATTTGAATTTGAATGAAAAATGGGTTTTGAACTTTATTCCTGCCAAACGTTGGCCTTAGGATTTCAACCATAATTTCTTAACTGTTCAAACACAATTTGAGTTCATGTTTTAAAATACTTGCCAAAGTAATTTTGTATCTACTTTTGTGAATAAAAGGTTCACTGTTGAAGTTGCATTGCAACTGTATTTTGTAATTTTTTGTGCATGGGATCTTTGTTTGAATGTTTTCAGCGAAATGTAATTTGAGAATTACAAAAAAGAACAGGAGCCAATAAAGATATTGAATTAGCACATGGTAGAATAGGGGAACATAATACCCTGGCCAAAGCTGAATTGCTATGTTGCACTTCAAGACCGTGTTTCTAAGTGGTAATCACAAAATTGTTGGAATATGATTCATAGCATATTTATGAAACTGGAGTTGAGGAATAGGATTAGGCCAAGAGAATAAGAGACACAAGAAGGGAAATAATATAACATTGTACCAAACCCTTAGAAATTATGCTAGGCTAGGGCATTGTTTGCAGAATCTTGCTTAATTTTGAACAAAGAAGAGAGATATAACAACTTGTCACTTATTTGTTCTCAGAAGTGACCTTCCAAGTATTGTTGAATCACAACATTCTAAGGCCATAATTTGTGGATCCTTTGGCTGAATTTCCAGCCCTGCCCAACATGGGAAAAGTCTTCAGTTTTTTCACTGATTACTTCATACATTGCATTTTTTCTTTCCCATTAAACCATTAATAGAATGAACTTTAATTTTTTTAAAAAATATATGAGTTTACTAGTCAATAATATCAATTGTTAGGTGGCAACAAAGAGTGACACTTTTTGCCCATCTTGATTGCCATCTAATTGCCATCCAGATTTTTGTATCTGAAACACAACCAGGGAATAAATCCTATTGAACAGGGATCTGAGGAAGGGCTTTCACTATAATGATTGGTGTGGAAGCTATAAATGAGCCTAAGAACAGCATGTAGATATGTGCTTGAGAAAGGGATAGTGTCCCATACTCACATCAGGGATTTGCTCAAAATTCAGATGTTGAAATTGAATCATGAGAAAACTCAAAATCACTTGGGCATTGTACTTTCATCATCAAAAGACAAACATATAGGACACTTTTTGAGTCATTTGGTGGTGAAAAAAGCTATGTCCCCATAGACACATTTTTCCTTTTATATGCTCTAAAGCTGACATTCAAAACAATTTCCAGGAATAAGCTTAGCTTAATGTTAAGCTCTATTTTTCCTGGAAAGTTCTGGATATTCAGCCTGATGCTTCTGTAAATGAAAGGGCTCCTTTCATTCACAGAAACCTGGAATCCAGTGGAGGATACAGTCCTGTAGAGCGGATGGTTGAAGGAATATAGAAATATGGAGGGAAGGAAGGAAGGAATTCCTTCACTGCCAGCTTTCCACAGACAAACTCAGTGATGAAATCAACAAGAAGTTGGCACCAGGGGTGAAATGCTCCCGGTTCTGACCAGATCACCCGATCCGGTAGCGATGGAGGTGGGTGGTTCGGAGAACCGGTAGCAAAATTCCCTGCCCCCCCCATGCCCAGCTGAGCCATGCAATCTTCAGAGGCTTTTTTTCTTTTAAATGGCT
>JANHZT010005861.1:239648-251627 GCA_032468215.1 Stegonotus admiraltiensis | reverse complement strand
CTTGCAGTAATTGCAGGCAGCTGGAACTTAAATACTGCCTTAGTAGGAGGCATTAGTCTCCTATGCCACTCAGGCTCTCAAAATTGCCAGATCTGTATTGTTTTCATGGACATATTAGAATATTATTAGTCTATATTATATATGGTATACATTAGAAAAGTATAATAAAGGGTTAATATTTTTACTTATTCATCAATCTTGTCCTTAATATTTATAATATTATATAATAATATAATATTTAATATTTAATATTTATAAAACTTTTCTACAGAGCAAGCATGCATTAAAAAAAAGGTTAAAAAGAGACCAGAGCTGTTTATAACATCCAATATAGTCTATAGGAAAATAGTTTTTAATTACAGTCTACTGTTTCTGGGCAATATAAATGATAGCTTAGTTTGGAAAAGAGAATTACTATGATTAAACACAAGTTTCCTTGACAACCAGCTAGATGTCGTGAATGCTGAATTGTTTGGGAGCTGTATATAGTCTTCAAGATTTCATCTAGAAAGTAATCCTTTTGTTTGCTTACATTTTGATATGATATTACTAACATTTTGTACAAAAGGTTTAGAAGCCTTAAAAGAATTTTAGAGCCCAGCTCACTAAATTACTGAGGATTAACTAACTGCATTATTGTTTTGTTGTTTGTGCATTTATTTGAAGACTGGTTTGTTTGTCCATTGAACCATGAGAATGTGCCAACAATACTGGAAAGGGTTATTTAAGGCCATATGCCTTTAGATAAGCTTCAAGTACTTCCTTGCAAGAATTTATTACATGCACACATACCCCTGATGTTATTTTCTTTCAGGAGTGGAAAACATTATGCAGAGTATAGAAAAGTAATACGAAATAATAAGCCAAAGGAAGTAAAGACATGAGAATAAGGAAAAGAAAAGGAAAGGAAACATAGCTAAATCTAGTTTATGCCCACACTGTTCACTGTACTTCTCCATTTCTTTCTGCCCTTGCAAACCGTTATTGCTATCGATACATCCATACACTGCTTCATATTTTCATACAGTTACCATTTCTACTATTAAAATGTTCAGAATATTGCCGCGTTTCCCCAAAAATAAGACCCTGTCTTATATTTTTTTGAACCCTGAAATAAATGCTTGGCCTTATTTTCATGCACTCAAAAGCCCAAATAGGCTTATTATCAGGGAATGTCTTATTTTGGGGGAAATAGGGTAATATATATCCTTTGTCATTATTTTGTGATGGAGTGGCAGTCTGACAGTTAAAATCATTATTTTGGACATGAAAGAATATGAGTTTAATAATAGCAGACAGGCAATGTGTTAATGTGCATTTGTGCTTGCTCCGTATTTTCTGCCTGTTTACAATATATATTTTGTGACTTTAATGTTAATTTTTATGACAATCACTCAGCTTACATGATAACTGTGGGTTGGGTAACTGTGTAAAGTACCATAAACAAGACTCAGAATGTAAGGCTACCATATGAGCCAAGGAGAAAAATGTTATAGTAATAACTATAATGACAACAATGGGATATTATAATGAACTTGCCACACTAAGAATATTTATTTTCAAGAACCTATCCTGGCAATAATATAGAATCAACAATGATGTGCTTTTCAAATTTCACCATAGAAACATATGATGAGCCTTGTGATCTACAGACTGCAGTGAACATAGATTTAAAGGAGCTGGACTGAAGCTGATTGCTGGAATAAGAAAATGAGTTAAATAACAAAAGTCTCTTGACTTATGAGGTAAAGAAAAAAGCAGACAATTTATAAGATCATAATACTCAAAAGTTTGAATTACTGCTATGAAAATAGTTTTCCAATTTTTAAAAAAGATACTCAAAAAGCCAAACAATATTTGATTTTAAAGCTTGGCCTGCCAGATGGAGCACAAGAAGACAAAAAGGAAGACATCTTGTCTTTTGCTGGATGCTTGGTCAGCCCAGTCTTGACAGGACAAAGAAGCATTGATTTTGATCATCAAAATAATGTTCAGACTGTTATCATTCATAAACAGATGAATATATAGAGAAACACTCATACTCAGCAACCTCTAGCTAGGTATAGCATTATTTGGTTGCAATTGTTAAACAATAGCTGTGATGTGTAATGGTGTTCCTAATGGTAGATTATTTTTTTGTAATAGTTGTTAATGTGATATCCAACTACACCAATTTAGGTGTAAACCCTAAAGAAATATATTTCGGGAGGGGAAATTTTTTCTAGATGGGTAACCCAAGAATTCGAATATATCTGAATGATTGCTGCTTCTGTTCTTCTGCTTTATTTACTGTAATTTTAGTTGTTCTTAGTCTAAAGCAGGGATTGGCAATTAATTTTCCAAGAGGCCTCATGAGGAACTGGGACTGTTGTAGAGGGCCACTGCCGCCATTGCTGCTGCTACATACTACTGTCAATTTCTGACATATTATCTTGTCTCCACTAATATGAATAGCTTAAGTAGCAAGCTATGTATGATGATCCAGGGCACGGCACACAAACAGTTGGCAATTCAAACAGCCCCTTTATTGCTCCAAATCTCCCCAAATGCTCCCACATTACTGGCAAGTCCCAAAGCAGAGTGAGAACAAACCCCCCCACAAACCTCAAACAGCCTCCGCTGCAATTAGTCCAGCCCAGCGCTGTCTGCGTACAGGCTGCACGGCAATAAATCTCAAATGTATTTGGCAAAACAAGAGCCAAGCAAGGAGTTCAGGGAGCAGACGATCCAGATAATTAGTCCAGAATGCCAACAAGGAATGCAAGTTCAAATGTCGGCACACAACACTTCAGGAACTCAGCATTTGTTCCCGACAAATGCCCCTCCCCACGGCATCTCCTTAAGTCTCATTCTCCAGGTGTTTCTGGTGAAGTTGGGCAAGGCACTCTCCTCGTATGTGGCCTTCTCTGCCTGCGCTGATCCCACCTTCTCTGCACTCTCCTAGCCCTTGCATCAGGAGGGGGTGGTTCTTGCTCCTTGTCTGAGCTCTGTCTCTCCTCCCTGGCTGCAGGCCTTACTAATTCCGAACAGCCTTGCCTGGACTGACTCTGCCCTTCCCCAGTTTCCTCCAAGGCCAATGGAGCTGCCCTCTCACTCACTGTCAGTTCTTGTTCCAGCTCATCTTCCGCTGCAGATTCAGACTCCGACAGGGGCATGAACAATGGTGGGTTGCCCCCGGTTCGCACCGGTTCTATAGAACTGGTAGTAAAACCGTCGGGAGGCTCCGCCCACCAACCCCAATGTCAACAGAACACTTCTGTGCATGCACAGAAGAGCGCACATGTGGCCCCATTGCAAACTGGTAGTAAAGGTAAGTAGAATCCACTCTTGGGCATGACACTCCACTCCACAGGTCAGACTGGAATTCTGGTTGCAGTCATCGCATTACCAGACCCAAGGGTTTTTTGGATTATTTTTTTTTTACCATTTTTTACTGCAAATAAATTGCAGTATCTGAATTATCATCACATAACTGGGGAGTGGTACAACAATTGTAACTTCATGAATGGATCACAGGTCACTTTTCCCAAGGCTGTTGTAACTTTGAACTAGTAGATGAATGGTCATAAGTCAAGGGCTGCCTGGACTGTATAGTGGAGATGCAAATAAATATGGGCATATATTTAATTTATGATTTATTCTCTGTAATTTAGACTCCCTACCTACATAGGGAGTCTTAATCACATTCCTATCCAAAGGCACTAGAGGTACTCTGAATGCTAGTTCTCAGTTATTCCAGATAATTATCATTTCCTTAAGGATGAGTTCAGCCTGCAACCCTTTCATTATAATTGCCTTAATCACAATGTCTTGGATATACAACTTGGAATTGAAAAGTGTCTTCTATACGGTTCTCCTTTTCATAACTCTCATTTACAGTGTAGGTAGTGATGTAATAGATTTATCATTTATCATTTATATCTATTGTAATAGATATATACACTGATTAATTGTGTATAAAATATTATCAAATTTGACCCTTCATCTAGCATTAGGCTGAAAACTATTGTTAAATGGAATTAAAATTAAATTAATTGGAAATTACAGTAAGACTGAAAACTCAGAGTTCTAGTCCTACCTTAGGTATGAAAATCAGCTGGGCGGCTTGGGCCAGTCAGAAATGTCATTATGGGGCAAATAAGAGAAGGAAGGTGTATTAGGTACATTTGCGGAGTAAAAATTTATAAAAATAAAGTTAGGATAGAAAAAAAGAAAAAAATGAATTGTATTGCCTACAGAAAGAGGCATTATCATTCCTCTTTGTCTAAAATACTGTTCCTCCAAGTTAACTATGAAGTACTTAATAGAAAAAAAAAGAAAGCTTTTGGAATGACGTTTGCAGGTTCTATATTTGAATATTACTGAAAATCTGTAGGGAGATCTCGAACATAAACACAAAAACATAAGAATGTACTTGAGTTAAAAGACTTTTGCAAGGAACAGAAGGACTTGCAGTATGGAAAAATTCTTAGCTAGATATAGGAAATGTTTGAAAGATGTTATTTCTGCCAAAGGTTTTATAAAGTACTGGTTAAAACAGTGTACAAAGCTTTGCACCTACCATAAAAACATTTTTTTAAATTTTTACTCTGTAAAAAAGTGCACACAAACAGTAAATATGCATTCAATTTTGCAGATATCGTATTTAAATTTTGTACCAGGTTGTGGTTGTGTCAACTTATTTTTAATTAGGGATTCACTGAAACATACAATTTCACCAAGTCTATATTTTTGAATATAATTGTATCTCAAGTTATCTGCATGAAATTTGACACAGACATTTTACACCTGCAATTTTTACAATCTCCCAAATCTCCCTAGATATCAAATGGGTACTTAGAAAAAAATTAAAGGGACATAGATTTTTTTAAAAAATCCTCAATCAATTAATATTGCAGAGTTCATTAAATCATAAAGCTGTAGTTTGTCTACAAACTTTATTTCATTCTGCTGGGGCAAAAAGGCATTAGTTTTTTTTCCATGCTTCAAGTATTGGAAGACTGTTTTTCTGAAATTTATTTTGACTTTGATAGCAAATGAATTTGGGTTACTTCCAGAACAGCCCAGAATAGATTGAGTCCAGTGGTGGGTTGTTTCCGGTTCTGTCCGGTTCTTGTGAACTGGTAGTAAAAGTGGCAGGAGGCTCCGCCCACCCACCCGGATGTCATAATGGATGATCTGCACATGCACAGAAGTGCGCACACACACATGAGCGAAGCAAGCGTGCGCACACTCCCATTGCGAACCTCTAGTAAAGGTAAGTAGAACCCACCCCGATTGAGTCCAAACTGGATTGCAGGGCCTCTATGCACACCTAATAGTGTATGAATAATTTAGTGTATCCTAATTAGCAACTGAAAGAATTACATACATTTAGTCGTGTTTCATTCTAATGTTTTTGAGTTAGTTTGTACTGAGATAAACTGACAAGGTTAATTTGTGCTGTTTGTGGTTACCAGTCATGAAATTTCAACTGAAAATATACTGAGGAGTGTTTTGGCTGTTTATATTTAGCTTTCATCTGTTGCTGTTATAGTTTTTAAATATCTTGGATTTCAGTTGCACATAATTATTATATTTATGATTCACCTAAGCCCTATACAATGATTATCTTTTGTAATGATTGTAGCTCATCATAGGCAATGCATGTGGATTATTTATTAATAACCCCTGGTTCAAAATATGAATCATTTTTATAAAGGTCCCTATGTTATGATCTGTGGTTACAACAACAAACTTACTTATTTGATAAATGCAGATATCCTTTCCATTTTGTTTTGGGGAAGATGAGTTCTACTTTTTTGGGGTTTTGCAGATATAAAAAATATTTTTTTAATCTTCAAAATTTTACTGTATTTGCCCTTAAATTTCATTTTATATACCAAATAAATCCATGTCTGTAATGGGTAGCATAGGCTACCATTTGTTTCTACAATGTTCCAAGACATCGTTTACTTAATCATGATTTTATCAAATAAAGCTATCAGAGTAAGTTTTTCTCAAATACCTGCTGCCCATAGAAGTATGTTACTGTTACATTAGAGCTCTAGTTCTAAGGCCCCCTTTGAAACTGTTCAAACAAAATTTCTAAGTGCATTGTTAGGCACATCCCATTGATTTTCTAATTATCTATCAGGCTACAGATGGGCCTAATTTTAATTGAGGCATGAAGGTGCCTTTGCCACTTAAAATATAAGCTTGAATTGGTGAATTAGGAGAGGCCGTAACTGTCCATTGCAACTCTCTTATTCATATAATCAGAATAAATGTAATTCTAAAAGAGTTTGAAGACTTCTGTTCAATATCTAACCTTGGTTAGAATTAAAGAACCTGTATGAAAGAGAAATGGTAGATGTTTTATATAGATCTTCAGAAGGTTAACCTCTAGCCTAGTGTCTTACCACTTCATATAACTCAGTAGACTTCATCTATGCCCAGAACACAAGAAAGACTTTATCCTAGCTGGATATGACACTTGGTCATTAGGCTAATTAGATGATACATTCAATTCTCCTTTGCAGAAACATCTCTGTTATGTTTCATGGAGAAAACTGAATCTGTAGGCCACATTATTCTCCACTACCCTTTTTACGTACCTTGACATAATTATTCAATTATGTTGCTTTTATTGCAAAAACCTAAATGACAAAGATTGTTTGTTTCCTGCTCATAGACACGTCAACAAAGATTTCTTAAAATGTCACAACATCTGATGTAATTGCCATATCAATCTATCACAAGATTATTTAGACTAGGAGAGATTGCATTTATTTTTTCCAGTTTTTATAATAGCCAATAATAAATATGCATATGTGTGGTTGGTTATTACCTATGAAATATAATGTATATGTGCAGATTTTATAGGTTTTTAATTGATTGCTGTGGTATAAGAAGACAACAAAGTCTTATCTATTAAATATGCCACACTTGGCTTTATTCACGCAACAAGTTAAATTCTAAATCAGGGATGTCAAACTGGTGATCCATGGGCTAGATGTGTCACACGCAGCCCACACCCACTCCAGCTCCGGGAAGGGAAAAAACGTGGCAGAACATCACATGATGGCAACATGATGCCGCAAGTTTGACACCCGTGTTCTAAATGATGCTACAGATGGTAGTAACTAGGTTTACACAACAAGTTAACCTCCAAGGATATTACTTGAATATTGGAGTGTAAACAATATGATTTAGTGTTTAGTGTTCCTTATGACTTGTTCAAAGTCATAGTCCAGGTTCAGTTAGCTGAAAGCATAAAAATCTTAGAATGCAGAATCATAAAAATATGATTAATTATAACATGGTCTTGTATATCCAGAAGTAAAACAATGGAAGTTACTCTCATGTTATATGTTATGTTATAAGTAGTTTAAGGTAAGTAACTATTACTTTTGCATATTCTCTGCTCAAGTAAAGTAGGACAGCTTGAAAAGTATCTAAAAGTGGAGAACAGCATCAGCGGTACCAATTAGCAAGAGAATTTGAGGCTGCTGAAAAAAACCTCAATATTTTCAGCCTACAAAATTCTAAAATAGGACTAACCATATTTAGGATTATGATTAAAAAAGAAGAATGTTCTGAAAAAATCCTGAGTTAAAATATTTTCCCGGTTTAGAAGAGTGGGGAAATGTATATTGAAATTCTTAGGTTTGAATCAAATGATAGGTTTCTAAGAATCAAGACTTTTAGAACATGCAGCATGAGAAAATTAATTTTAGTAATTTTAGTAAATAATAGACTCATCAAAAAAACCAGTTAAAGTGGTTTAATTATGTTATCTAATATAAGAAAATGGTATATCAGTTTAAAGCAAAGTATCTTATTTAGGTCAGAATTGCATTTTAATGCCATTTTCAATGCTAAAAGCTCTGTCAGTGAGAATATTTATAAAGAGCAGATGATGGCCAATATTTATCTATCTGGACTATATATATACATGGGGCTGCCCGTGAAGACCATTCGGAGGCTTCAGCTGGTGCAGTATGTGGCTGCGCGGGTAGTGATAGGAGTGTCCCGACACTCATGTTACACCCCTCCTGCGGGACCTGCATTGGCTACCGGTTGCCCTCCGGATGAGAGGTGCTGGTTATCACCTATAAAGCCCTACATGGCTTAGGCCCGGGGTATCTGGTGGACCATCTGCGGCCAGTGACAGCTCCCCATTGCCCAGTGCACTCCCACAGGGAGGGCCTCCTTGGGGTGCCGTCAGCCAGACAATGTCAGCTGGCGACCCCTAGGGAGCGAGCCTTCTCTGTGGGTGTGCCTACCCTGTGGAATCAGCTCCCCCTGGAGCTCCGGGTGGCCCCTGACCGTTGTTCTTTCCGCTGTGGCCTTAAAACATGGCTATTTTGCCTGGCCTGCTTGGACTGAAGGGGTTTTAAAGGGGATTTTAATGGTTTTTTATAATTTTATTGGGTACTTTTAAAATTGAACTTTGTCTGTTTTATTGTTGTGAGCCACCCTGAGTCCTCTCGGAGATAGGGCGGCATATAAGTTCAAATAATAAATAAATAATAAATAAATATAACAGAAATGAAAGGTATATATATATATTGGTTTCTTCTTACATACTTTAAGAATGCAGCTGAAGATATTTTATGCATTTTTTTTTGAAGTTTGAAGAATTTGTGCAATTTAGCCTGCTGTGCCTATTAAGTATTTATCTTATAATTTAATCTTATAGAAGCTGACCTTTTCTCGTTTGGCTGCCTAGGCTAGGTTACATATTAGTATCTTAGTCCAATTTTCTAAAAGCTTTATTGATTAAAAACTGAGATCAACACACACTGTTTCATTGCAGTAAAGTATTATAAAAGGTAGTCAGAATTTAAAAGGATCATTTCTTCTGGAACACTGTCTGAAATCTACATGTAGCCAAAATTATTAAGAAAACATAATATCAGAGAGTTGTTTATTGGCAATAACGAATAAGCCGAATCCAATAAATTGTCCATAAGATTCTTAATGTGTGTGTTTGCATCTTGTGCATATGTCAGAGCTGTTTCATTTGTTATTCGTTATTGAATAATGATATCACAAAGTATTAGCCTGAAGTGGTCAAGGATCAATATAACAGTAAAAGCTGAGTATCAATGAACCGGCTATTTGCCCTTCCTTTCGGTGGAGTAATGGAACTTCCCAATTATCCACGTTTTTCTACATATTTCTCCGTAGAAAGCTTTCTTGGGTTTTGAAGTCATTAATAAAATATCCATCTGCGCACTTCAGAAGAATATTCTAAAGCAGTTCACATCTCATTTTGCCAACTGTGATTACCCATGAATAATAGAGCAACTGTTAAATATTTTTGATAAATATTCTAAACTGACTAGATTTAAATACTGAAGAAGTTCTCAATGAGGAATCAGCTACAATTATTTTAACTACAGCTGCCTTATAGTTCATAAAATGCATCATATTTTATCATTCATTTTATCTAATGTGCTGTACAAGAGTATACTTGATGTAATTAATTAATTGTATATATTATATATATCTACATAGCCATCCATCTCAGAGATTTGTGACTCTGGGTGGTGTACAGTAAAAAGCAATAATAAAAAACTAAGAATTAAAAAAATTCAGCAATTAAAACACAATCAAAGTTACCAATAACAGAGTAGCAGAGAGAGTTGTTTTGGGGGGGAACAAAGCCATCTCACTAATTTACTGCTTTGAGACCCCTGAATCTGTTGGCATAGTCATGTTTTAAGGGTTAGGATATGATATCAGAATAATATTCCATGGAAGTGTCATGACAGAAAAGACTTGTCTCTTCGGTCCTGCTGTATGTGATGGGACTTGTTATTGGTAAAAGTCTTGTTTTACCAATAATTTATCTGGCATTAAATAGCAGGATTTTCAGGTTTGAAAATTGAATGATTTCAATGGTTTAGCAGAATAAGAGAGTTGGAAGGGCCGTTGCAGGCCTTCCAGTTGAGCCCCCTGCTCAGGCAGGAAGCCCTATAGCATTTCAGTCAAATGGTTGTCCAATCTCTTCTTAAAAACTTCCAATGTTGTTTGAAAGATTAGTAAACATTTCTTTGTCCAAAGTAATGGTTGGAATACAATAACTGTAACAACAGTGTAGGGCTGTGATGGTGAACCTATGGCACGCGTGCCACAGGTAGCACGTGGAGCCATATTAGTGGGCATGTCAGCTCAGCTCTGGGGTGCATGTGCACGCTGGCCAGCTGATTTTTGGGCCTTCTGGACCCACCAGAAGTAGGGAAACAGGCTGTTTCCTGCCTCTGGAGGGCCTGGGGGTGGGGAAGGCCCGTTTTTCTTTCTTACCTGGCTCCAGATCCTCTCTATTTATCTGGGAAGGGTGAAAACAGCCTTTCCCACTCTCTTGGAGGCCCTAGGGAGGCTGGAAGGGCCCATTTCCCGACTCCCGGTGGAACAGGAAGTGACTTTTTTGCTGTTCCCAGCCTCCAGAAACTCCTAGAGAGGCTCCTAGAGACCCTCGCCCCCCCTCTGCTTGCACGCAATGGCAAAAAGGTTAGCCATCACTGGTGTAGGGTGTGTCTCTAAAAGTATTCGATGATCTTTAACCCCATTTATGGAGGTCTTGGAAAACAATGTGCTGGCTTGAATGTGTTCTTCTTGCTTTTTGGAGGCCCTGAATTAAAGATCCAGCATTAAAGTAAAAATACTTAGAACTGATAATTATTACTACTAGTAAATATAATTTAAATATTTAAATAGTTACCTTTTGCTTAAATATAGTACTTTTTAAAAATGTAAGTGTGGAACAAATACTTTGCATATTTTTTTTCTGTAACAACCTGCTATTCACTAAAGTACCATGATGCCTCCATATAATTGTTAAACATTTTAGTTTTTGGAAAGACTTCAGAGACATTGAATGCCGCATGTGATAATTTACATATAAACAATTTAAAATCTCAATTCCATTGTTTGTTATGGAATATAGTACCATAGTTGAAGGAATTAAAATGCATTTAAAATTTCCATTTAAATATCCAAGTCTTATTTTTACTTAAACATAGAATTTAAATCACATTCTGTGGTTTCTGGTTAATAGACCATCTTACAAATTTCAAGTAAAAGATGAGGACAATTTCCAAAATATCTGCCTTTTTAAAAGAACATCTTAGAGGCTAGCTTCTGGAAGAATTCAGCTGTGAAATACCTGATGTTACCAACAAACTGGGAAGGGAAGAATGGGAGAATTCTTTCTCATAAAATACAAGAAACAGGTGCCACTTGTTCCACAAATAGCCTTCCTCCTTCACCAACAGTGTATTGCATTAGGAGCATGTTGTTCACACCTTTTTTTTCTCTGCATCAATCAACAACATTTTCTTTGTCTGGATCAATGGATTTTTGGGACTTTATCATTGTCCATTGTAACAAAAAACATCTAGCTTTGGTGGCACAGTGATGCCTTTTAAAGCATCTAGCGACTTGACCCCAAACTGAAACTGAAAATTCAAAACTTAAAAACAAAATAGTTTTTTTTCTTGGGAGTATTGTTTGCCACTGGAGATGAAGAAACCAGGACATGAGAGAAGGAACCTTGAGCTGTAAATAGAACTAGTCTGAATAATTGTGACGTACCAGACATCCAACTTCCCAAAACAAACAACATTGGTTGCCTATTCACCACATATTAAAAAAAGGTCCATAAAAATTTTGGAATACCTTAGAAATAACGTGAAATATATTTGCTCTCAAATCACTGTTGGATTTGAGGTGGTATACAGAGATTTTGCAGACGGATATAATTAGAGTATTGGACTTGAACTAAGAAGACCTTGGTCAAGTCCCCAATGAAAAACTGAGCTTGTTGGATAAATTTAGTCTGCCTCAGAGCTACCTATCCCATAGGAATGAGTAGTGATTAAATTAGGAGGCAAACCATGTGGGATGCCTTGAGGTCTCAGAGATGAGACATAAATGCTATGAATGAATTAAAAAATGAAACTAGTATTTTAATTCGTTTACTCAGAGTAT